>JAJHUR010140493.1:1769-82654 GCA_027495735.1 Lutjanus campechanus | reverse complement strand
TCAGTTATCTTTTTGCTGTTTTTTTTTTTTAACATTTTGTCTTCAAGGTATAATATGTAACATCTTGGCATAATTTTTTTTTACATTATATTGCTTTTACCAGATATCATTAAGTGTGTTTGGTAGCTTTCATGTGCTATACAATAATTCCTTAACAGTTTCTGGTGGACCAGGAGGTGAGGTTCGTGAACACCAACCTGATTATTCTGGGGTGTCATAACTTGAAAAGGTTGGGAGCTGCTGAGCTAGAAGGACTGTTAAAAAAAAAAAATCATGCAATGGAAGATAACACGTCGACAGAGACCAGCGACCATAATAACCCCTTTCTGAAGTCAACAGATGTGAGAGGAGCATGTTTAAGAGTCAGAGGCATGTTATAGACTCAGTTCGTTACAGCCTAATCCATATGGAGACTTCCAAGATTTAATACCTTCACTCCTCTGACACTACAAAGGCATGTATTTGCAGAACAATGTGGCTGCTCTCAGAGTGCACCCTGATGTGACAACCCCCAGCCAGTACGCTCGAGTTAGGGGAGCATGTACACAAATCCATAGGCACGCAAACACACAGAAAGCCCACACATTTAACCAGGAACACCAATAAATTCCCTCTCATGTACACACATGCTCACACAGTGAGGGCACTTGCAAAGCCAGCAGAGTAATCATCGGACTGACAGTAAAAAAGACGAGGACCTACTGTGAAAACGGCTTTGTCAAAATAACCCCCTGACATGCACAAACTTCCTCACACAATCCTCAAAACATGAATCTCAATAGCTCATCATTTGAAGGTTAAACCTGTAATAACAGTGTTTTACAGATGTAAAGTTGCTACTTTAAACACTTTAAATCCCTTGTAATAGAAAGAAACAATTTTTCTTTTCAACTCAAGCTTATACCTGATCTAAATTGCTTTGCTTGGGGGCATTCAATGATAGTACAACAACATGGCATCAATCACACAGTGCTTCACACAAACAGAAAAACAAATAGATGCTTAACAATTTGCTCATACCTATAGCAGTGACGCATAGATTTTTTTTTATCCCTTTACATCTTAAGCATATGTCCTACATGGTTCATGATTCATATGCATTGATTTTTTCGGCTGATGGATTAAACTCTTGTGGGAATCTTGGGAACACCAGATTGATTTAAGCACAGAGAAAACTAACGGGGACCACAGGCATTTTACAAACTGTTAAATCACAAACAGAATGGATGGTTGGAAGTTGAAGCCCACAATGCATGCACAAATAGCCTGTGGAGGGGCGGGTTAAACAGAATGAAATTAGACAGAGGCTGGGTACTTTTAAAATCCCATCTGGGAGTCAGTCAAGCAGTCATGACACCAAATTAGCATTTACGGCGAGGAGCAATTACCGAGAGAAAAGCTAACTGCGCTCAGCGTTCTGCAACTGTACCTGCCTTTAAAACCTGGGACACCGTCTCTTTCTGTCACGGACAAAGAGCAAAAAGCACACACTCATACTCTCTCACACACACACACACTTATACATTTGTTCTTTTGCTCTTTGACTCCTTTTTTCCCGCAATCAGATTCGCACATTTTCTAATTTACCACCACACACCCATGATCCTGCTATGACATCAGTTATATGAGCTGTTCAACCAAAAGCAAAGCGAGATATGGAAGGCGGGAAGGGAGGTGGGATGGGAGGAATTAGAGTGAATAAGTGGCACACAAGTAGACATGGGGAGGAAATTCATTTTATGCATTACGCGCTAAGCCAAGGCTCCTCATCCACGGGGTTTTTCTTTTTGGTCCCTTATGCATTTGGAACAATATAGGGTCACCCTCCCATAGACACTAAGCCCCTGAATCTCTCTCCATGTCCCTCGCTCCTTTTGTCTGTCCGCTGCTGAGACAGCATGTAGCCCTCCACTAGGAAATGGCAGGGTATTAAAAAGTATTAAGAAAGAGTCAGAGTGGGAATTGGACTCGATAAGAAATGAAAGTTTACATACAGCACTGCTATCTTTGAGGCTTTTCACTGAGAAAGGGATTAGTGGAAGTGGGGATGGCATCACGGAGGTAGACACGTATCAAAATTCTTAAGAAGATAAAATTGACCAATATAGCGCACAGAGATTTGTGATGATCTAAGTTAAATGGTCCTTCATCTGGATCTAATTTATGAAAATTAAATCTATGAAAGGGAGTAAGACAAGAAGCAATATGTAACTGTCAATTGTCTGTCAATGTAAAGCTAAGCTTGTTATCCTGAAAACAAAAGCCCAATGCTCTGAAAATACACACTCTGGAGTTTGAGTTCAGTGACTGCCTGCCTTCTGCCTTCATGAAGGGCTTATCTGTTCCTTCTGAAATATTATTAATGATTTTTTACAATTTATAAACAGACATGTACACAATCTGGAAACATTCAGCGTTAATTTTACAATAACACAAGTTATAGGCCAGAATAGAAATTCCAAGTCACTACGGCTGTAGTGTTGTTATCAGAGAAGTATCATGCAAGTATTTCAACTTAGCATGTTTCCTTAATCGCTGATGACATATCATGGTCATTTTATGATTTATTACAGTAAATATATCACAAATTTCTCCTTTAAATTGCCTTAACTTGAATTTACAGTAAACGGTTCTTATCATCTCAGAGCAGAAGAGAGAGAAAGTGCAGCAGCCACCAAGGTCCATCATAAACTCACCATTACAGAGCGAGTGTGGGATGCAGAGTCAGATCTTGATGCCACATGCCATATGCTTTTAAACAAACTCATATGCACATAGATTATTCTCACATATTTATCATCAGAAGGTTATTTTTGAAGCCGTCCCAGGAATAATGAATTCTAAGTGTTTCTAATCGGGGGCAGATAACATGACCCGAGCTGTGATTAGCACCTGCTCAGCCACAAGTCGCCTCCTCCTCCTCCTCCCAGTGTTGACCACAGGCTCTTTCTATTAGCAATCACCTGTGTTTTGCTGTGTTTACAAGGGCAAAATCCAATGCGTTCGGTCATTTACATGCTATTCACACCTTTAACTTTTGCATATATATGAGCCCATTTCCTTGCCTCAGCCCTCAATGAGTGCTCTTAGGCAGAGTTATGACTCGCCTCAATGAATGGCAATTGGCACGCCTTAAATCTAAAATCAGGACTTGCTGTGGAAGTGGAGTGACGAAGAAGTTTGCTGGCAAAGTTTAGATGGGAAGGATTGCTCTTGTTTTGCCAATGTGTGTGTATATATATATTTACCTGAAGTAAATATTATCTTTGACGTCTCAAATGTTTAGAATAATAGAATAAAATGTCCAGCATATAAATCATTGTTAGTTTAATTAAATACCCATAATCACAATTTCAAATATTTCTTTTATTTTAATTTTGGACTGTGGTTAAAAAAAAAAAAAATTAAAAAATTAAAATTTTAATTGAATTCAAATTAATGCTTGTTTCCATCCACCACCAATTATTAAGAGTTGGTTCACTGATATAAGCAGTAGGTGGCACCAGTTCTCCAGCCAGAGAACCATTATAGCATTGGAGAGGAAGATGGCGCAACAAGATGAAGTAATTAAAACAGGGTCAGTTTAACCTCAAATGTTGAAAAAACGATGCAGAAAACACAATCGAAATATGACATTTCTGTTTTTTTGTGTGTATTAATTTTTGTGTGTTAAATCTGTGTGCGGTGTTGATGGCTGTATAAGAGAGCCATGGGAACGATGAGGAATCTGTTGAAGCAGAAAAAGCTGTTCAGTCATGTGAATTAAATATATGCTAAATCTTACTTGGCAAAAATATGTCCATTAAGTTTTCTTGTGGCAAAAGGCAAAATCACCTCAAGCAAGTGCAAAAATGGTTTTACAAAATTGAGTCCATTTTTTTTTCATCTGCACTTTTCCTCAAGCTTTTCTCATTTTCAATACTTATATGCCTATAAGTGCTTTGATATAAACGTGGTTAATGAACGAAATAGGGACGATTAGTTGTAAGATTCATTTATGCCACCTTTACATATTAAAACAGATATGTCTCTTTTCAGTGATATCACTGTCCACATACTTCCATGCATCCCTGAAGTTGATATGGATGATAAGCAATACATACACTAGAGGGCGCCACTCATAGTCAAAATTTACCACAAAGAAAAATAAGAAGAGGAGTCAAAAGTTTCTGAAAACAACAAACATAACCTTTTGGAAATCGTGCAAGAGTACAGATAAAAAGCTCCATCCATATCCATATCTAAAGTTTAGCATACTTTAAATGAGCCTTAAGACAACAGTGCCATTCTAATCCATCACTGAACAAGGTGACAGCAGAAGTTTCAATGTTGGTGTCCTCTTGGTTTGTTTTAGAATACATTTAACACAAGCAATGCCTTAATCCTCTAGACTAAAGGGATGACATAAAGTCTAAAACATATTCGTCACTTACAAAAAGTTTGTCCTCTTCTACAAACTTTTCTGTTCAGACAGAAGTCTGGCAGAGACATATGCATCATCAGCTTTGTACAGCAGACACTCGTCATTGAAAAACAATTACAAACAAACATTGCTGCACTCTAAATCCAGACTTAAATTCACTCTTTCGGGATTCAAGGACTCCATCACCTTCAAAGATGCTGCACTGGTGGAAATATTCATAGTGAGTCCCCAATGGTCTATGTATAAAAGGAAGGCTTTTCACACCTTATGCCTGGTCTCAGCCTATCATAATGACATGTGTTTCTCAGACAGTCAGTCAGCCAGTCTACAGATTGTGATTGCTTTTGTTATTGCTGTCAACACTCTAAAATGTGAGAAGTTTTTCTGCATGTCAGTCATTTTTTACTCTTATGCTTTTCGTCCTTCACTAAGTTGCTTACGCATACATGTGCGTCATCTGTATTTTATTAATGAATATGTCTTTATAAAATCACTTATGGTTCTACATCATCTTGAGGATTTGTACTCTACAGCTCAAGCACCTTTAAAAAATTGTACTCTCCTTTTTGTTGGCTGCAAAACTTAGCCTCTGCAAGACCTCTGCAACCTCAGTAATAACACTCCCCTGACCCCAGTCCGTCACTGCCGAGGATCCCAGTGTGACCACCAGCGACCTTTTAAACCTCACTCTGCCATGACGCGATTCAGAAGATTTACAACATCTGTCAAATCCAGCCTTTTCTCACCAGGGATTCAGCTCAAGTCCTTGTCCAAGCCCCAGTCATTTCCTGACTAGCCCCCTGTTGGCTCAGCTCCCCGTGCACTGCTGTCTGTGCCGTGCAATTCAACCATTACACCACCGTAGTCCACCTTTCGAAATTCTTCCAAGTCACCTTAGTGCTGACAACAATATGAAGGATCCGACAGGAACCGTACCCCCTACCTCCAGGCAATGGTTCAACCTTATATTCCAGCTTTGCACTCTGTAGTTAATAGGTGCTCAGCATTCTCTTCCCTGTGGCGCCCCGGCTATCACTGCGCTCTGTCTGGACTTTTCGCCCTCCTGGGTTCTCAGCGGTGAAATGATCCTTCTGTCAGCTGCAAGACAGCAGAATCATTCCTTATCATCTATTGTATAATGAAAACTTCAGGCTACACCTCACCCAGACTTTGTGTGGTCTTCCCTTTACTTTGTCTTTTTCTTCTCTTACACTTACAGCTAAAACTGAACTTGTATAAACCCTTAGCCATGTTTAACTGTTTTCACCTTGCTTATGAACCACAGCATGGCCAGGTTTGTTGCCCTTTGGCCTCTTTCCATTGCCAAACTAGGGGAGGCCAGGGAGTGTTATAACACTTGGTTAGTTATAACACAATGTGGTACGCACACATTACCTTTTTGAGTTCACAAGAAACGTGGCATGTTTCTGTGAGCAACACTACTGATTTTATGACCAAAATAATTTTTTATTAAGATATTTTTTGCCTAGTGCTCATTGTATTGTAGATACAGACTCACAGAGCCTAAAGTAACAGTTTCTCTAGGTTAATTTGATGCTTTGCATTCATGGTACCTTCAAGCCCACATGCTAAAATGGTCAGCTACTTAATGGCTGCTTGCGGTGGGGATAGTTTTAACAGTTAATTTACATGATGAGAATTTCTGCATTGTGTGCATGGAACACTTTGCAAACTCAAACTCAAACCCAAAGCCCACAAAGCCTGCACCCCACATTTGCCACAGCTGTGATAATGATTGAACCCTTATGTGACACATGCACATTCAGGAATATCATCCACACACATACAGTGATTTAATCTGAGTCATCTGAGATTGTGTCCTATGTGTCCAATGCAGTTTTATTTGTGGTAGACAAATACAGGTGCCATGTATTAAAGTTTGAGAGATCAAGCATGAACAACCGCTGAGTTACTGATGCTTAAACAAAGTGTCACTACCGTCCCCAGTCTCCCCTGCTTTAAGCATTTCTACATTCTACGTCAGTGCTACCACTGCTGCATTTGCTTTTCTGAGTTGCTGTCAATAAAAGGGTCTATCAATAAGCTTGAAATTGTAAATACATGACCTCATGTGGTCACCGTTCCCCAGCACACAGGATGCACACACATGCACACACCATACTCCATCCACCTCTCCTCGTCTCTCTGGATGACGTTTATTCACCTGCACCCTGAGGAGTCACATGATGTGTCAGATAGAAGGAGCTTTCCTATCAGCGCAGCCATTTATCATTTTACCGCTCCATATACATAAAATATGTAGGTCTTTATTTTATGCAGAGTGCATGTCATCAGTATGATTTATGTATATATTCTGTATATTTATGAACATGATGGTATGTCAGTCAAACCTCCTCCATGTGCAGGTACCAAGACTTAGCTGTGACTGGAAGGTAAAGTCATGACAGTAATGTTGTTTGAAAATCTGAAATTTAAAATGTCGGACTGTCAGATGAAAAATGTTTCTCTCCTCCACTTCATGCAATTGTTTCACTCTGCTGTAAAGGCTGCAGGACAGCTTATTTCCCAAATGTTAACCGGGATTAGGTTAAGAACTCCAAGTATGTATTTGATTCTGTGTGTGTTTGTGTGGCTGTGTGTATTTGCTCATGCCACAGGAGAATCAGACAGAGTTAAATAAGAGAAGGCATTCACATCCATCCCAGTCTCTTCCCATCGCTGGAGATGACAGGCAAAATGCTGACACCACCCCCTCCTCAAATTGAATTTGAGATATAATATATTCCTGTTTTAATATGAGTGGTAAATCATGTGGGAATAACACACACTCATTCACTTTTGTGCTCTCTTTCTCTCTGTGTGTTTCTCTGGATCAGTGGGTGGATGGATGGATGAATGGAGGTTAAATGTGATTTGATACAAATCTTGCTTTCCCTCTGTCACATACAGACATGAGTACACACAGAAATACACAACGAATTGCAGCTGAAAGCCCATCTCCTGCATACATTACAGCTCCTACTTGTCTAGCTTTGCTTGTATAATGGCCCTCACACCCCATTTTAGACCTTAAAAGGCAAATCTGTGCATTCTGTTAAAAGTTGTTCCTCAGATATATTGCAAAGACTACAGCTGATAGCCAGCTGACTGCTCCAGTTAAATGAATTATTTGCTTGTTTTGCAGAGTTAGATGGGAAGTCTGATACCACTCTCATGTCTGTGCACAGGGGAGAGTTGGCCTTGCATCTTTCTGCCAGAAAGGCCTTTCTAACACAGTCTATCATAACCCAAACCATGATTTTTTCCTAAACTTAAAATAGTGAATTTGTTGCCAAGACCTAACCAAATACTTTATAAATACTGAAAGCCTGAAGCCTAACTTATTCCATGTGCCAAATCTGCATGCTAAATATGAAGCTACTGCCCAGGACCCAGAGGAAATTATTGGACCCAAGCATTTATGTTTAACATTAGATACGCATACAGGCACAGACAGAGCCTTCCCAGCAAGCAATTTTGCATTTATAGTGTAGTCGTCTATATGTAGACCTGCTGTTCAGTCTAAAACAAAGTTTCATTTGGGCTGCCAGTGAAAGTATAGTAGACTAACCATAACCCAAGCCATCTATTAAATCGCTATTGGACAAATACATATATAATACAATATATCCTTGCTTACAGTATCACAATATATTGAATCCTAACCCCTGTATCGGGGTATGTATTGTATCAACAGATTCTTGCCAGTACACAACCCTAGCTGGCAGTAGCTCCACATTTAACACACAGAGTTATATCAATCTTCTAATCCAACACAAGAAAGCAAAATGCATATTCCCCAGAATGTAATGAAGTATGTGCCTTAAGGACAGGAAAAAACTAGGCACTATTCTGTTTTGCAATCCAAAAACATTGCAAGAAGACAAAAGCAAGACACGGCTGTAAATCTAACAGCTTTGCATTCCTTGGCATCGGCGTTTTTGTGCTGTTTGTTTGAGAAGAAAAGAGAGATAAAGGCAAAAAATAAGAAGGAGAATCTGGGCTAAATGTGTGAAATCAGTGATTTACTTGTCTGAACAACCAGTCAGGGAGCTCTCTCATTGAATGTGATCCATGCTTATTCAACATGGCCAATCGGCAAAATAAGATCCAACTTGTGCCAATGGTGCCAGACACACTGCAAAAACAACGGCCCAACAGCCCCCGATGGCCAACTGTCAGCTCGGTGTATGAGAGCTCCAACAGCTTAACAACAGCAAAACCAGGACAACAGCCTTGAGCTGATAATACCTTGTCCGCTGTGCCATCAGTCAAATTGACACCCTGGAGTTTAAAATTGTTTGACTTCCTTATTTGTTTAGAATTGGGCCATTTATCACAATTCCCATAGGCCACAACAAGCCATAAATAATTGAGAGAAAAATATGGAAAAGAAAAAAAAAATAAAATTCATGACACAAATGAGGTTTTTCCATTCAGTTTTTATTTTTTATGTAGGCTACCTTCATGTTCAACAGCAAAATCGGTAAACCCTGGGAGCTTAATAGCAGCATAATGTGTTAAAATTCTTAAATCAATTCATTTGACAGCAGATATTAATGTTCTCTACTTCTCGAGTCACAGTCAGGATGCAGAATGAAAATGACCCCTTTCAGTAATGTTTTGGATTTTAATTCTTACCTTCTGGCAATTGTTTTTCTTTCCTTTTTATTGGCAGTGAATCAATCACATACACAAATACTATATACACACACACACACACACACAAAATGCAGAGATGAATTTGAATAAAAACACGCTCATACATACAAGCCCCCGAGCTAATGCCCCACTCACACATTCACATTGGTGGTGAATCTTTTCTGTGTTGTGATAATTACTGTAGGCAGAGCGTGTAGTTTAGCAGAGAGAGGCGGAAATGTGATGTGGCCTGCAGTCTTACCTGGCATTCATTCCTCTCAACAGAGCTTATGGAGACATTAGGCAGAAGTCATTAACTACAGCAGAGACAAGGAAAGATGGGGAGAGAATCCAACTCACTCGCTGAGTTGAATGCGCGAAATAAGAAGGCACTGGTGCATGAGGGAGTGTGTGTTTCGGTGTGCATGCGAGTGCGTTTAAACACCCCTGTGTGCATGCATAAACGGTACAGTAGCCTCTGTGTATGCGTGTGCATGTGTGTGTGTTATAGAAGAACAGAGAATGACTTTACGCTTGCATCAGTGTGTCTGCATCAGTAATTTGCATCATGACTCAAACCTTAAACGCCATAAGCTATGCTTTGTTTATGTTGTGATGCAGCGCAGAACACTGATGCTGCCAGTGATGAGATCCGCTATGAGTGATGTGAGGTGTATGAATTCACTATTTATCTATGCAAAAATCAACACACACCATATTGTGCGCTTGCAGCAGTGAGATTCACATGAAACAACATCTGCCCTTTGCACACTGACAGCACTTAACACCTCAGCATTCTATAGTCAGCCTTTTAAAATAAAAATAGAGATGGTTAAGTCTCTGCAAATGTCAACATGTGCCAAATATAATTTGCATTTGCTTTCATATTCAAACCTATTCTCCAATGATATGCAGTTGAAGGACAAAAACAACAGCATAAACAACATCCTGTAGAATTTAACATGGAGATCTATGTCCCTGTGATCACTGTTACCTCTGTTTTGATGCATCTATTTCATTACATTCACACGCAACTATCAGTGATTTGCAGTATTGGAAATGATTTATATCTGCAAGGGTGGAATAAAAACACCCGGTGGTGCCATCTCTCAACACTTGTTTTCACTTTCCATCGCTCTTTTGCACATTTTTTCCATATTTTAAGCCTGACTTGGTTTTATTTAAAAAATTGCTGAAATATCGGTTAGTAAAATGGTTTTGTATGTCTGTGTGAGCATGAGTGTGTGTGTGTGTGTGTGTGTGTGTGTGTGTGTGTGTGTGTGTGTGTCTACCGTTACAAAATGAGCGAGCCTTAAGAAGCATTTATCATGATTAGTCTTTCATCAGTGGACCAGAAGAGGCCTTTAATATCATTGACAGTCATTCCCTGCTTTTTCCATCTTCATTTTTTATCCCACCCTTCCCTGATTCACTCAGCTCTGCTTTCCAGGGGCTGTTTTCATCAAAGAAGCTCAATAATCAGCAACTGCTAACCCACCCCCCACCCCCGTGCAACCATCTCCTCAGGCCTATAAGAGCACTCATTAGCTTGACCTTGCTTGTTGTTGGGCCGTAGGGGTGAGGGGTTGTTATCCATTTCTGGCATCGAAGATTCAGCTGAGCAAGCTAACATGATACGATGATTGACTGAGAATTTCTCTGAGTATCAGGGTGGGCAAACCTGACTGAACTCTGAAGTGAAAAATACTGTAGAGCGTAACTGCCATTTTTGCCTTGTTTTCTATAAATAACAGCTAGCAGCATTACACTGATAAAAGTTATGAGGACATGAAGTCACAGATATTAAAAAATGTCACATTCATTAATCTCACATATTATGCATTTTATCTCAGCGCACAGACATCAGTTTCACTTCAGACAGACGTTGAACAGATGTTAGATTTTAGTTAGTAAACAAAATCAGGTTGATGTTAAAGCCTGACATCAGCTTGACATTAACTTCCAACGTTGGACAGATGTTAAATTTTGGTTAGAAATGTTGTCAAAACCCAAGATTGGCTCGACATCCACATCCAATGTTGGACAGACGTTGAAACTTGGCTGGAAATAAAAACTGTGTTGACTCCTAAACCCAATGTTAAATTGGACAGTTAAATTTTGTTTTAAAATCAAAATTGGATATCTGTCAAAATACAATGTTGGCTTCACATCAACCTCCAATGTTGGACAGATTTTGTTTGGAAATTTAAATCAGATATCTGTTGAAATCCAACTTTGGGTTTACATCAAGCTCCACTGTTGGACAGACATTAAACTTTAATAAGAAATCAAAATTGGATAACCATCAAAACCCAACATTGCTTTGACATCAAGCTCCAACATTAGATAAATGTTGAACTTTTGGTTGGAAATCAAAACTGGGTTGACATCACACCCCAATGTTGGACAGACGTTGAATTTTGGTTGGAAATCAATATCATATCTGTCAAAATCCAAAGTTGGGTTGACATCAAGCTCCAGTGTTTGAAAGATGTTGAATTTTGCCTTTATTGTGATAGTGACAGCTGAAGAGTTGACAGGAAAGGGGGTAGAAAGAGGGGATGGCACGCAGCAAATGAGCCGCAGGCGGGAGTCGAGCCGACGGCCACTGCAGAGTGGCGGTGGCGCAGTGGTTAGCACTGCTGCCGCACAGCAAGAAGGTCCTGAGTTTGACTCCCCGAGCTGGCAGGGCCCTTCGGCTTCCTCCCACAGTCCAAAGACATGCAGCATAATAGGTTAAGTGGTGACTCTAAATTGCCCGTAGGTGTGAATGTGAGAGTGAGTGGTTGTCTGTCTCTATGTGTCAGCCTTGTGATGAACTAGCCGGCCTCTCACCCACTGTCAGCTGGGATAGGCTCCACCCCCCACCCCCGCGACCCTCACGGATAAGCGGTTACAGAAAGAAAAATGTTGACATTTCGTTTGTATGGATTTTGTTGGCATGGCATCAGACTTTTAACAGTGCCACAGTAGTGGTGTTTGTGACTCTGTCTCTGCCCCTGTCCTGTATTGAATAGTATTTTGCCTAAAATTCCCTTGCCTGTAAGAAATAACTGAGTCATTATCTTATAATGATCAATAAAGATGAAATATAAATAGTTAGAATCTATAAATGCTTCATTGTGTGATATTAAAATATCAAAATATAGACTTTTATTTACTAGACAGAGAAAATGACTAAATGACTTTCTTCAGGTGATTACTGTAGGGAAGCCCACCTTCTTTTTATCATCACATCACTAGTTGAGAGATACCTTAAGTGGCAGGACTGATCCATATAAAGTCAGGGTCCCTGTTCTCTCTCCGCATAGTTCTCAGGAGCAGCAGTAGCTACCAGCATTGAGCCCTTTATGTGTCTTTTAACTACACAGTATCTGTCTAGTTCGCTTTTGATCTCTGGCGAGACAAAGGGGTGGCAGAGAAATGCTAGACAGTCATTTCTTACCTTTCTTGGAGGGCTGAGAAAATCAAGTGCGGTGTTAAATCTGATCCTGTCAGTGCAGTTGACGGCTAGAGGGGACTCTGTAAGAGGCTTTATTTCTGCTGTGGATCTGTCTTTAAAAGCTAAAGGAAAGACAGAGAAAGTCTTTGGGAGCTCTCAGTCTGAAAGAAATTCCTCTTTTCTGTCTGGCAGAAAAAAAACATCAATTCTTGTTTGATTTTACTTTATGGTGTTTGGATTATGACAACAAAAGGCGCCGTGCACACCTGCTGCATACAGTATGTGAACAGCCTAAATACATGCATAAACACACATTTATACAGTCAGCAACAAGCATACATATGGTATGTTTCTTCATGCCTCCTCTTACAATTCCTGTGGCAGCCTAACATTCAAGTTAAGTGATGTTTTGTCCTATCACAAGGCCTTGCTGTTGTGGGTGTCATGCACTGTTGTCTAGCCTCGACCTAACACACTTTTAAGCTACCTTAAGTCCTTAAGTCCTACACTCGCCCAAGCAAGGAGCAGATGTGCCTACTTGGTAGCATGATCTGTCCTTATATATATCAGGTCAGGTTATAGTGGAGTGGGTGTTCCAGTTGGCCTTACATCTGACTTCATCTGAATGGCATCCACCAACCACCGTCACTGTATAACTGATTCCAACAGTCATGCCAGTAGTCACTAATTAGCAGCACTCTGGTATGAGAGGCATTTCTTGAATTATATCCCTTGTCTTACAGACTGTATGTTAAATAGTGGATGGAGTTTATGGGTCTAAAAAATGAAGCCAGTGCAGAAGGGCTTTAAATCTGCATTCTTTCTAATGACCAGTGGGGGGCAACTACACTGATTACAAAAAGAAATCCGATTGTATGTGCTCTTATGGAAAAATGACCCTACTTCTCACTGGTTTTATGACCTCAGTAAACAATTTCCTAATGAGTTTATGGTCTCAGTCACTAATTTCAAGTGTTCCTCTATACATCCAGTGCAACACAAAGGGGAAACTCAGATCAAACTGTGAGTTTTGTGTCGCGAGTCAAGTCAGTGACACGCGACCTTCGTTTTACAAGTCGCAATGATGTCACATGACATATGTAACATAATGTTGTTATTGTAACTCCAAACATGGTCTTATCCTAAACTTACCAAGAAGGTTTTGTGTCTAAACCTAACCAATCTGCGACCGTTCACAGTTTAATCACATGTTAAAAGGCTGCTACACAGTGTGTAACAGTTAACAGTGGCTTTCTGGCCAAGTCAGATACAGCTGCTAAAGGGTAGACGTCAAGGGGTGGCGCCAAATTGTTGTGACAAGTTGGGATGAGAATGTGTTGGCTCAATAGTGTGTCCAGCATCCCAGAACCACCCTCCTCTTTATCTGTTCCCCCACACTGAACCCAACTGTCCATGAACAGGGTATATTCACTTTTGTCCACAATATCATCAGCTGCATACTACAAACAACGAACATCATGTCAAGCTAGCCACCATGATCAACCCATCAAGCAACAGCCAAATAAGCACCCTTGGTCACGTCATCTTGGCAAGAAACAAAGTATACACTCCTGTCTACCACACCACGTTAAGCTAATAATATGTCAGGCTAACTAGCATGCCACCAAGCCTCCTGTTTGGTGGGGCTTGGTGGTCACTGGTGTGTGCGTTCGTGTGTATGTACATCTCAAGCCTCACCAGGAGAGCCGTTACAGGCCAGTGACAGATTGTCCAGACAATTGCTTTTAACAAGCTGGAGGGAAAGTAGGGCAAAAAATACTAATGTCTCGCATCACCGATCCATTCCACCTCAATACATATTTTCTTTCACTCTCTATAATTTATAAAGTGGATGCTTCCTCCCCACACATCTCACACATGTACAGTAAGCACAGCAACAGGCGCACGTATAAAAGCAGCAGGTTGCGAGAATGTGGATACTTTATCTGTTTTGTTTTGGTAAGTCTATGCCAAGAGCCCACGGGAGATGTACTGTTACAGTTTGATTTAGGAATTATGTGTTTGTGCATTTATGAGTATGTGTTTCTGCCTGCCTGACAGTGTGCTGCCTGTTTGTTTGCATGTTCCAGAAACCCCAGGCCACTGTGGCCAGCTTAAGTCTTAGCAGAGTGTGGTAAGTGCAGTGTAAGATTAGTTCGTGCAGGACAACTAATCAATTAGAAACCAAGTGGATTTATTGATAGCTCCCAGCTGCATGCATCATAACCAGGAAGAAGGGTCTGTCAGTCAAAGAACAGTGTTTGCTTATACCTGTGTATGGAAAGTGGGAAACAGAGAAGGAAGAAAGAAAGAAAGAAAGAAAGAAAGAAAGAAAGAAAGAAAGAAAGAAAGAAAGAAAGAAAAGAAAAGAAAAGAAAAGAAAGAAATCCAGTTTCCTGTAACAAGTAGACTGTGAGGAAGGCTGGGAGAGTATTTTCTCTTGTTTGTTCTACCTGGCAAAACAGGAAAATTAGATATTGACTGCGAAATAATGTTTTTCATTTCAATGAAAGCAGAGGCATGCCAGCACTGAA
The DNA here is from genome assembly GCA_027495735.1 of Lutjanus campechanus. NCBI lineage: Eukaryota > Metazoa > Chordata > Actinopteri > Lutjaniformes > Lutjanidae > Lutjanus > Lutjanus campechanus. The sequence continues at coordinate 67,593 of JAJHUR010140493.1, read as the reverse complement.
CAAGCTGCTGCTTTAAACATTTACTGAACACACATACACATATGCACAAACCAGGCGAAAACAGCACATGTAAGATCATTTAGGAGGATGTCAGATTAGCCTTTGGACTAGAGCACTGACATCTCCTTACTTTATTTATTTATTTTTTTGTTTTAGTACTTGAAGGTAAAAGGCATTTCCTACAGCTACAGGTATCCTTCAGTGCTGTTGTTAAAGTAAAGAAAATACATTTTGGTAACACTTTAGGATGTACAAAATGTTAAGTAGTTACCAAGTAACACATGAGGAACAAATGAGTAACTAACTGCTAGTGAAGCATCAGGTATTGAGTAAATCCTAATGAAAATTTACAGAGTTTCCATGATTAGTTAATTGAGAGAAGTACTTCCCAAATAATTCCTAATGGAGGACTACAGACAATGATGAGTTACTAGAGAAGAGACTGGGAGATCCTATATTAATGGATCATTAGGTAATGATGAGTTCATGAATGTCTGTGAATCAATCATACTGGTCACTTCCCTAACTCTGAAGCAGCTGGTGCGTGACACAAAACCAGTAACGACTCATTAATTACTAATTACTTAAACATTACTTACTCTTATCTGAATCATTATGTCATCATTACCCATCCATTAGTTACACTTTTTATGTGTCTTGAAGTAAAGTTGTGCATAATACTGTGTGAGTACTGAATCATTACTGCATCTTTACCTGTCCAACTGCGATATAATCACAAGTGACAAAAACACAAGTAATCCAAAGTATAGTTGTGATTTGTGACACATCACATCAATATGACTGAAAGGAATAAAGAATAAGTTTGACCTTATTTTAAAGTGATATTCCACTTTGTTGGAATAAGCTTAAGACTTCATATATATCTTAATGGATGCACGTGCGGAAGTCTCGCGAGATCGACGCCATGTTTACATCCTACCGGCTACATGCTAAGTTGACATTTCTGCTAAAAACGTAAATGGCGTCTTTTGCGGTTAATTTTTAATGTCGCGGCTCGCGGACACTTGGATTACACCACACAAGCAGGATGGAGACATTTTGTGTTTGTTTTGTGTTCTTTTTTTAATGTTTTATCTGTGGTCACCATTCACTGCCATTGTACTGGATGAGGCTGCTACCCTGTTTCTCCTAAAACTCCAGGATTGTTTTGTGAACTGAAGACCTTCACCCATCATCACATTGGCATAGTGGTGAGTACATACTGAGTGGGTTATTATGTAAAGTGGAGTATCACTTTAAAACGAAGAAAGATTTTTCCTAAAACACAACCAACACAATGCTAATTATGTGCATAATATGCACTGTGGTAGTACAAGAACATTTGATCTAAAATCACATTATAATAAGAGGATAAATATTCTTTTCCTTTCAAGTATTCCTATATTTCTGAGCTTTGAACACAGTCACATAATAAAAGTAGTACAGTGGCTTCAGCAGTGGCAGCAATGGAGCTCATTCAAACTGCCAGGAGGGAGGAGGGAAAAAAAAGTAAAATAGCTTTTATTAGGATGCCAATAAAAGCTGAAACCCATGGTGGAGCTCATTTGGAGAATTATTAAAAGGCATAATTTGACCCATAATTATCCTTTCCCGCTCTTTGCCAAACACTTGACAATCTGCACACAGAACTTTTTCATCGTGCAGGCAATTATCAAGAAGTTATTCTTAGTGCCAAGAAAGAGCAAAATTCAGTCTGCTGTTGCTGGGAGATTTACGGTAAAAGAGGTGCAAAATTCATTCATTCAAGATGATTTATAGACAGAGCAGGTGAAATGTTATCTTTGAGCTGTCCAGCACAGAGTCATTTGGCAAAATTTCTGGATTTGTGTTGTTGACTGTCTGGCTTCTGATAAAGTAATTCAAACGTGTTACATAAAATGTGTGTGCCAACAACAACTCTCACAGGCCAGTTTATGAGCAAAATCTTAATAGATTCTCAGCAAATTAATGTGATTATAAACTGAATGTCACAAATTCAGGACCAGCTCCAGGATTTTGGTGGCCCCAAACAAGATTTTATTTTGGCCCCAAAACACCCCCAGTGCAACACAGGCTGTTCAAAACACACACTTTGCTTGTTAGCTTTGTTACTTACACTTGTTTCCTTGCAACATTACTTCTTGTTTTGATTTTGAATGAATTAAACTGAACACAACCACAATCATTTTAACCTGGCAAGCTGGCTAGAAAATAATGGATGTTATTCACTGTAGCTGAAATATTTTTTTATTCGAACAAGCTTGATTTCTTGTTATTTGCTTGCTAGCTAACCTGCGTTACCCAGGCTACATACTGAGTCATTAAAGCCAGCAAGCCAACTTAACACCATATAAAGTGTGAGAAGCAGGCCTGGAATTTCATAATGTTAGGGTCAAAGTCGCTGTTGTCAGTGTTTTGAGGGCACAAAGTCAAAATGCAGGGGGCAGCAAGGCCATCCAATAAAACAATGATTTTAAGGCCACAGAAATAATGAATTGAACTCAAGGGTTAAGGATTATTTTTAGATACTCTTTTAGATACTATCTCAAAATAATGACTCAGCATCTCAAAATAATGACAAACTTCCTCAAAATTATGACTGAGTATCTCAAAAAATTACCTACTGTCTAAGTCGCAATTGTGAGAAAGTTTCCCATTATGATGATTTACAGGATCTTCTTTTTTTCCCCATCACTTCGACAGAAATAGGTTTCCATGGGGACAGACAGTGCACGAACAGCAGCACGGTGAAAAAACATATAGGAGACGAATGTATATAGTTGGATTTAGCTGTTTGTCACCGTGTAAACCATGCAACTGTAGAGTAAAATTAGGCTTTGTGATTTAAAAAAAAGAAAAGTTTATGTCACGTTGATGACACTGCACTGTCCATATTCATATTCTCATGCTCCCTTTCTCGGGCTGGAAACTGGTGTCTAAACAGGAAAAAAAGGCTGAGGAGAAAATAGCGAAATCAGCTGGGGCACTGCAGGCAGGGCATTGAAGCCACTGTGGCAGCAGCGCGAGCAACACAGACAGTCACACTGATTGTATGACCCCCCATAACAGTTGTGGCCCTAAGCAACCAGATAAGTGTTTATGCCAGCAGCTGGCCCTGAATGAATACTAGTTTACTATTTTGAAAAACTGTTATATCGTGATGAGCTGGTGTTTTTTCCACTCATAAATATTGACGAGCATTCATATGAACAAAAAAAAAGCCAAACTTACTCTCACAATTAACCAAGAAAGTCAAATGTAGCCCAAGTTTATTTATAAAACATTTGCATTCCACCCAGCCTAGCCCTGCTCATGCAAGTCAGAGAGAGGAGTACCTAGAATGCTATGATAAATTTGAATATTTATATGTTTACAAATGTTAGTATTTGCTAACCTCTTCTTATCTGCTCCTGTTCTTTGTCTGCCTCTGCCACTCTCCCCTCTCTCCTGCTCTCTCTCTCTGCCCCTGGTGTGCTCTGTTTCATCTGAGGCAAAGTATCAATCCATGCATAAATGATTAGAGAGTTTTTTTGCAAAAGGATTATCATTTGTATCCCTCCTGCACAAGTACCTTTGATCGTGTCTCATACATCGACTTGCGCACAGAGCACACGTATTGCACAATATGCACACTTTTGAGTTGCACAGAGCAGGGTGTGCACATGAATGCATTGATCTGCAGGATTTGCCACTGCTGGTCAAAAATGTAAGTGTGTGTGTGTGCGACTTTGTGTGTGTGTGAGAGAGACAGGATCAAAGGTACTTGTGCAGAAGGGATAGAAATGATAATCCTTCGGTAACAAAACTCTCTAATCATTTATGCATGGATTAAAACTTTTCCTCTCCTCTAATGTTGCATCCCAGAAACAGAGAGACAGAACCCTGACATTATTAATATATGGATTAACTTTAAGCACAGTAGCTACCACAGCTGCAAATGCTGCTGAGAAGATAACCAACTTCAAAGACCAAAGACACTCTTAAACAGCACAGGGTCCTGTTTTAAACTTAAAAATTTAACTTCAAATTGTCCCCTAAATTCATGAAACGTTGTCATTTGTATGGAGCTTTAAGATTTGTAATAAAGCAGAATGCACTTTGATGTGTGAGCTTTAATTCTATTCTTATTTTAAGAGCATGGAAGTACTCATGGTCAGTCAAACAACTTTTTCAATTGGAAAGTTAACTTGACATGAAATGAAACACTCTTATTTCTCCTCCAAACAACATTTGCATTGACATTTTCAGAGTTATTGCAAATAAATCCACTTATTACCACATAGTCTGAGCTCAAACTCCCATCCTCACTGATATTCTGCTTTATTGCAAATCAGCAAGCATATGAGTACTTTTGGTGAGCAACAGTAATTTCCTCTAACTTGATTTCAGCTGATCTACAATTGGGAGACAATATCAGTCCATGTGCACGACTTCCACCCTTGCAGCAGTCAAGGATCATTAGACCGTATGTCAGTGGTGTGAGTGAGTTCAGGGTGTCTGTGCATGTTTATTCCGCTAAAATGGAAAGATCTGTCTTGCTGACGCTGCTTTGAACTGCTAAATGTAGACAGTTTGAAATTTCCATCCCTGCTCGTAACATCCATGCACATTAGTGTCAGATCCGCAGTAATCTCTAAGTAGCTTTTTTTACCTACACATGAGAGGTCTGCCACAGTGAAGAGAGCAAATTTCAGTCATTTTTCTTATTTTTCATTTGAGAGAAAAATACCTTTAATAATTACACCAATTCCAATTTAACAAATGGCAATATGGCTAATAAGCTAAACAGCCATCAGAACTTTCACCTTAATGTGTTCACATTTTTTCTTTAATGGTGTAGCTTAATTCAAATCTTACTGTAAGTGCAAATATTTCATATAATCAACTGTGCAGTTCAGGAATAATTAGTGTATTTATAGGTGCTGTTAGTGTTAATACTTGATTAAATAGTCTCCTTGTCAGGTGACTGCTTTTGTCTCTTTAGGTGACTGAGCTGAGCCCTGCTTGAGATTGAGTCAGATGGCTGTGTGGATGGGAGCCCAAGATGCCAGCACTCGTATCTGGGATATTTCGGCTTAATGTTTTCTTAATGGAAGAAAGTGGAGATGTTGCGTCCCTCTATATTTATGTCAGTGGTCTATACACTGAATTTAGGAAAATCTGTCATATCTATAAGGAATTGCAAAAGTTATTACGATTCATGCTGATGCAGACATGAATGCTGACTAAATCTTATGGCATTCCATCCAATTTAAGACTTTCACTAAAAATATCAAATAATATCAATGTCATGACGGTGCTAGTGGAAAAATCTGGGTATCACCAAAGTCATTGACCTGGTCATGGTGCTAGAGGATTACCGAATTCACTCAGATTTATCATCTGGAACCACAAATATCTCGACTTAATTTAATCACAATCTGTCCAGCAGTTGTTGAAATATTTCAGTATGGACCAAAGTGGTGGAAAAACCAACCATTAGACAATCAAACTAGCTTTTATGTGTTTTTATCAATCATGATTATGAAAGCGCAGCAGGCCCTGCAGGGCTCACGTACAGTTTTCAAAACAGTACACAAGCTCCTGTTGAGCAGGGGCTCATGTACAGCAAGCTTGAATGAACATTCATTCACAAAGGTCCCCCCCCCTCCCCCCCAATTTTTTCTTTCTGAGCACTGAAAACTCGGATCCACTGAGACAACGTTCTTCTGCTCTGTACCAGCAGAGGAGAGGAAGGGGAGCGTTATTAAAGTAATAAAGTAAACAAGGAGAGCTGTAGAGCTGGAGCAAGAGATGGAGTCTGAAATTTGAAGAGAAGAAGAGTTCAGAGTGGAGGATGGGGCGCACTGCACAGAACGGAGGTGTGTGAGGAGGATGATAAAAATACTGAAGTCCTGACTCAGCGACTTGACTTCACAGCCAAATGTGTTCAGACCCAAACTCTGACAGATACAGGGTACACACACACACACACACACACACACACACACACACACACACACACACACGCACACACACACACACTTGTTATGTTCCCTGGCCTTGCATGTTCAGATACAGAAAATAACATGAAAATCTGTGATGTTTTTTTTATTGAACCTACAATAAAAACTAAGGCACTGAAGACAAAGATATTGTAATATATGGTTGATGATGATGATGATGATGATGATGATGATGATGATGATGATGATGACAATTTGATTTTATGTTGGGGAGGCTGTCTCTTAGAAAATTGTACAGTACATTTTCACAATGTAGATAATCAGGCGTTGAATGTCTGTATCCTGGAGGATACACTGCCCAAGGTAATGATTACTCTTTATTTTACTCTTAAATGTGTATTATTGATTAATTCACCAGCTTTCCCATGGTCACTGGTCAAACTGTCTTATTTATTAATGGTTATCAAATAGCAACACGGCCAAGAGTTAATTGTCATGTTTCACTTGAGATTTACTCCGTAAAAAAATGATAAAGCCAAATGGGATATGTTTGAAGAAAAACATTCAGGACCAGCTCTATTCCATTCCTGAATGGAAACAGGTGCTGGAGCTCTGCTGGTTTTGCTATTGTGCTTGTCTGGAACATGAGATAAGTGAAAGAGCAGGGGTGTGACAAATTGCAGACATGTTGCTCACCTGGTGATGTATTCACCAACACTGCCTAAGCCTACAATCCAACTGTGGTACTGAACCTTTTTATCCACAGACACATATTGGTTTTGTTGTTCCCTTTCACTCTGCCACTAGTTGTGAAAAACATTTTTTTGTATTTTGTGTTTTTTTTTTCCATGGTGTAGGAAATTGCACTTGTTTCCATACTATTTAAAGATTTTATCACTGCCGTTTGTGATGTATAGGTATGTATGTCCACTGTCGAGGCTCTTTGATCATGTGACAACTTTGACTGGTCGAGCTCTATACAGTACATGATTCTGATATCTTTGTCTATGGCCTCTCTGCTTTCAAGAGAATAGCCTAAGTAACTAATTCAACTGTAAGATCCACTAGGGCACTAGTGCCCATCGAAACAGCATGCACTGGGGTTTTGTTTTGGTTTTTATTTATTTTGCACAGTTTAAAAAAATATACACAGAAAGACAAAGACGACAAATACTGTACAGTGCAGCGAGAGAGAAAAAAACCCAGAGAGCTTATTTGAAGCCACCTAAATAAAAATTCCACAAAGTAATTAAAAACTCAAAAATACAGAAAAAATACAGAACAATAAAAACAAGTGATGGCAAACTAATTTAACAAAACGTGTTTGATAACAACAACAATAAACAACAGTGATAATAATAACCATTTAAAAACAGAAAATGTGAGTATGTGGTTGTGTAAGGAAGTGAGTGAGTGAGTGAGTGAGTGAGTGAGTGAGTGAGTGAGTGAGTGAGTGAGTGAGTGAGTATTAGTGCTCTCAGATGTGTGTGTATTTGAGAGGGGATATTAGTTTATACTGTATTGACCCCTCAGCAATAGTGAAAACGCGTCACAGTGAGTAACACTGTGTAAGAAATAAATCATGGACAACAATACATAGGGAAAAGCAGTTACAAAACAGGAACATTTTATGGAGATACAGGTGGAAAAGGTCATTCCATAATTTAGTACCCCTAAATCTTATTGAAAATTGACCTCTACAAGTGAGAAATTTGGGAAAATAAAGAGTTGAATATGAGTGTGATTGTGAATTAGCTTTAAAATAAGTGAAAATAAGTAAATGTATTTTGTAAATATAAACACATATAAGAAAAATATTAATGTCATAAATAGTAAGAAAGAAATAAAGGGGAATATATGACTCTGATCGTGTTGCAATCATAACAAAACGTTTCTGGAGGACCAAGATTTTATGAAAAGTACTTATCCAAACTATATTACAATATGAAAGGTAGAGATAAATCAGACCATAATAAGGAGTTAGGAGACAGCTTATGGCAACAAGATGACTGTCCCTCATTATTATACCAATAGATTTATGAATTTTCTATTAACCTAGTCCGTCTGCTCTCTCCAATTCAAACTCTCATCAACAAAAATGCTCAAAATTTTGTATTAGAGACTTGAGGCATCTCAACAGATTCAATTATAATTTTGGAGAAATCTAAACAGTATGTTTTTTTTTGTCACTGAAAATAGTAAAGTTACATTTTTTTAATATTCAAAGATAATTTATTTAATTTGAACCATAGGCTGTTAAACCCACATGAGAATCTTTTGAATGAGAGAGAACTAGGGTTCAAACTACAAATTACAAATTGTCCTCCTCGCAGCCATTTTCCCCCATTCAAGGCACAGACTTCCAGATACTCGAAACTTCCTTTGTCAAAATAGCATTGACAGCATATGGTACTCTGCATGCAGGGTCATTTCCAAAACCCAGTCAGTGACACTCCTTTCAATGACACTCAAACCTCTGAAATAGACCCTTTTCATGGCATACATTTTAACTTGTCATAGCAGCAAAAGCATGGGTTAGACAAATTCCTTTAAGGATGGCTCAGTTCCATTAATGGACCAGTGTGCAGGATTTAGTGGCATCTAGCAGTGAGCTTGGAGATTTCAAACGCCTCGTCTAATTCGCCCATACCGATTGTGTAGGTGAAACCGGGAATCTCATGCAAAATTTCTCCATGGAAGAGGACCTGCACTCTCTGTAGATATATATAGCCCATTCTATGGTAACAAAAACACAATCATTCTTAATTCCAGGTGATTATACTGTACATTAATGAATACTTAGGAATATTACATTCTATTTTTGACATATTCTGATACTAGATCTCCATTAATCTTACACACTGGACTTTTAAGTGTGAGTGAGAAGGGCCCTGATAGTGGCTCACCTGGAATACACTCTTTATTCATGTTATTATGCTTTTCCTGTAATGACATGCCAAAATGTCCGCTGTTCAAAGGTCACAGTCAGCAAAAAATGTGCCCTTTTCAAAACATCGCTCAACAGCAATAATATAACTTTGACAAAAAGAATGAAATAGATAAAGGTAAAATATTGTTCACTGAGTTGAAATACCTAAGCAGGTCTGAGATATCTGCAGGTTTATTTCCATACTGTAGTGAAATGAACTGAAGCCAGTGGGCGCCTGGAGGAAAAGAAATCAATTTAAAAATGCATTGTTTGCTTTGAAAACGTTTTGTAAGATATATGCGATTTGTATATGGGCTAAAATATGCTCCATGATGTGGTAAGCTGTGCATTACAAAACTGCAATGCCACACACCTGCCTTTATTTATGTTTATTTATCATTTCCTCGTGTCCCATAGGTACTGTGAGTCTGATAAAACACAGGAGCCGATCCACACACACCCACAAAATCCTGGTATGGAGGCTGGTTGCTTTCCTTTAAAATAATAAGGCACCAGCTGCATATGGTGGGGCAGCAGCGTGTGGAAAGATTTGATGCATTTTGTCCCCTGGAAGGGCACTCTAGAAGGCACTTTACCACATTTGCTCGACTTGAAGGGCACTCTTGAGGGCACTTTCCTACATTTTGTCCACTGGAGGGGCATTCTCGAGGGAACTTCATCATGTTATGGACACTGGGCCACTCTAGAAGATATTTTTCATGTTTTATCTACCATAGGGGCATCTACCATCAAAGAGGGTACCTTTGCAGTGGTTTGTTGATTTATTTTTTTTGAAGGGGGACACCAGGGGGGCAATTACTCCCCCTTCCCTCCCCCCTCTGAGTCCACCAGTGCGCGCAAATATTACCTGGCTGTCTCTGGTAGCATCCCTCCCGTGTTCTTGGCTACACTTAGGAGGCACTGGAAACTGCCCTCTCCTCGTTTCATGAAGAATATACACTATAATGGTTTGTAGACTAATTGAAGCAGTGTGCATGTGTGTTAGATCAGTTAGGATGGGCAAATTCTCAAATTCACACCTCCCTTAACACAGATGCTGTAGCCAAGGAGCTATTCCTAATTTTAATTTGGCCATGTACTGACCTGGTCGAGCCAATGATTAGTTTATAATTATCAAGGCACAGGCCAGAACACCAGCATCAGCAAGTTGGATTTCACTGTGGGCCTTCATGGTGGGATTTTAATCGAACCTCATCAACGTTTGGGAAAAACACAATGAAATGTGTCCCAGGGCAAGATTGAATGGAAAAGCTACGTAGTTAACTATTTGCCGATGGAATATTTATTTGAGCTCTGACATTAAGTGATTTTTGCAAAAGCTCCACATCAAATATTTTAAGCCACTGTGTCCACAAAGTTAGTCTGTGAGTCACATGTTAATAGAACAGTTTAAGGTTTTAATGCCTTGACATTTGTCTTTGCTTGTCCTGGCTTTCATGAGTTGAACCTGAAGGTAAAATTATTAGTTATTCTACAAATCACTGCTGAACTTACTTGAATCTGAACAATATAGGAGAAACATGATTTGGAATCAAATTAAATGGCTTCAGCAGTAGGATTTATATTCAATTCTTGTTCATTCTTGTCTTCTTGTATACTTCCAATCCATGATAACACTTTATTTGAAGGCGCGTGCACAAGAATCATTACACTATCATGTTGATGTCATGACACCTGTCATGAACATTATGAATGTCAACATCTACCTATGTCTGGCTGAACTAGAGATTTGGATTGGACCAGCATCAAACACAGCCTGAGTACTGAGATGGTTTTCTAGCTGGGTTGGCTGCTGGCAGCCCAGGGCTGAGTCACTTAATTAGGCGGCTAGCTCCATGGCTAATTAAGCTAACTAGCTAACGCCTGCTACAGACAGTGATTAGCTTACTTTAGAAACAAGTCAACTAGCTTACCGCTGTCTGTCCATCAAATAAATTAAACTAAATCACTTTGGCACTGTACTCTATGATCAAACTGGCCTTATAACATTTACTGACATCTCTGTGACAAGTCCAGATGGTACCATGGTACCACCAATGGTGTCATGACACCCAGTGTCAAATCCAACCATATATGAGAGTTTTATGCAATATTACAACATAGTTACTTCTAGTTGGATAATGTCAAGTTGTTGTGACAAAGACATCTCAAAATATGTAAACTTGTAAAAATGACATAATTGACCAAATGACACTTGGTGACAACTGTCATAAACATTCAGAGAGATTCCTTCATTTTTATAACAGTTATAACAGTGTAATGACAGTCCTATTCAAATAAACTGCTCCCCAATCCATATTTGATACTGTTCTTCAAATTTTAATGTGACTTTTGTGTATTGGTGGCAGAAAGTCTACCCTTCTTGTGCACGTGTGTATTTACTGTATGTGTGTGTAAGTGTGTGTGGTTTGTCTGAGCAGATGTGCATGTGTCTTGAGAGGGTCCCCTATGGCTGTGGGGTTTAAATGAAAAACAGATGTCTCTAGTTGGAACAAGAATAAAGGAAAATGCAAGCTGTCAAACACAATTAATAATAACAAGGAAAACACACACACACACACACACACACACACACACAACCACCAGACAAAACACATTCAGGGGCTTTCTCGTAAGGAAAATGTGACTGAATTCATTTTGTAACACTGCCATGCTGACTTGAATGAGTGTGTATGGATAAGCTACACAAATCCTCTAGAATCACTCCTTTATACGTTATATGTAAAAATCCTCTGGAGAAGTTAATTTGGACGAACACCGCAGGTAGACAAAGTAGCTACAAGGGCAAACCAAGGAGAAAAGAGAGTTCCCGTCTGCGTCACTCTCTTTCATGCTTTTCCTTTGTGACTCTTAAGGCTGATGAAAATTTCACTCCCTCCATCTGCCCATCCATCCATTGTTTGTGCTGCCTAGCTAACAGCTAATTGCAATTTGAATGCATAATGACATATATCCAATTATCCATTCAACTCAAAAATAACACCAAAATAAACCAAAATAACAACATGACATTAATGAGAGTTGTCTGCATACATGTTTACCAAAATGGCATTTTAATGGATGAGACGACTCATTGTGCTGCACTTGATGTGTGCTGCACAATTGATCCATGGTTAGGGAGGATTTGTAAGACGAACCTAGCTCGGGACTCATGTGTCTACTTATACTCTTGTCTCAAGTGCTCCCTTGTTTCTGTTGATATCGGTTGTTTCTTTCAGTTTATCACTGAGCCATCATCATTGGGTAGCAGCGCTGCTGGCTGCTATACCCGGATCATTAGCTCATTAGATCATTAGACTTAGCCACTGGCATCCAGCATTGATATAAGCCAACAAACTGAGTTACTATGCTGCAAAGAGTTTCCCCATGGACTGTTAGTTTTTCTCAAATTCTGCTGCTCATGCCAGGAGAGACAATGCTAATGTGTGTAACACAGGGACTTCAAACTTAATTGTGAAAGATGCATAAACTTAAAGAAACAACCAACAGGCTACTACTACGAGCAGCTGCAGTCCATGTATGTGATGCTAGGATGCTTTGTGGTGAACTGTCCCTTTAAGCTGTCAGATCTTACATCTTGATCTGAATATTGTTGTTCATATTATCGCTCAATATCAATTTTCAGACAGGGCATCTCCTTCTAATCTGGAACTGTCCTGAATTTTTCAGGACATCTGGTCACCGTATTGTTGGACCAGATGCTGACGTATAGATGACCTATAGCACAATAAATATAAGATAAAAACACCTAAATATGGATTTTGACTTGATGAACTTTAAAATGCTACAATCAACATTGGAACAAATGACTTCTTGCATGTGAAAGGGGTTGTTTGTAGTGACAAACACAGAGAATTGTCACCTGACTCTGCTGTGCCCCTCAGCTCCATGAAACATTTCAGCATCTTTCATCTCACTGTTTTGATATTCCAGCACGCTACTTTAATGTTTTGCTTCACTGTCACTGCTCTCATCAGCGCTGTTTTCAGCCACAGCAGGCAGCAGTTTTCAGTGAAAAACTTCTAAAAGCACTCTGTATGGTACCTGCCCTTCACCAAAAGGCAAGCAGACAAAAGCCAGACAAAGTTAGCATCTCACTGGTAAACACAATGAAGCATTTAGCTGCTAAAGAGCCAGGTATTTCCATCAGGAATTGATGGAGTCTAAAAACAGAGCTTGGATGTTGGATTTACATTTATCAGGTGGCTATCATATAAAACACACAACATTTATGTGTTTACAGCTCGTTTCTGCTGCCCCAAAGTGGCCAAAAAGTCTTTTCATGCAGGTTTAGTGTTAGTTTAGTAATTTAACACTAAATTTGTGGTCAGTATGTGCTTGTTCAACACGGTTAGAGGGGCTGAAAGTGTAACAAGCTAATATAGGCATGCTGTCCTGCCTGCACAAAACAGGAGTCATTGTTTGTATATATTTTGTTTATTTATTTTGACAGGAATCAATAAGAGGTTTTTCTTTTAAATTAAGCCAATATTTATGATTGAAATAACAGAGAATAATGGTGATAAATTTTCTTTAAGCCTCTGCCACACAGTGCCACAAATCCTCTGCCAGCAACCGAGAAAAATACTTTTCTGCTTAGCCAGGGCTGATTTTTAGCTAACACAACACATTTCACCCCAACACTTTGTTGAGAAAAAAGGTCTGCCAACAGTACATAATCTCTCCCTCTTTATCTGTCTCTCTTTCGATCCTTTCTTATTTCCTCTCATGTAGTCTTACCCTTTCATTTTCACATTTCTCTACTTTTGTTGCTCTTTCTCACTCTCTCCCCGTTTCCCTTATTTCCATTTTCTTCCCCATTTTCTGCTTCACAATCACACAAACAGCTCAGATACAGGAGGAATAAGCAGGTGAGCTGTTAGAGAATATTTCCCCTCTGATATTTCTCTGCAGGATCTTCATATAATGCATCCTTGGCCTTTTTCTCTCGTGTTCAATGGGCTGCTTTTAAGATCTGGCACCAGATCAAGTTGTTTAAGAGGAAAACAATACTGCTGCTGTCTACCTGTCTGTGCGTGCGTGTGGGTGTGTGAGTGCATGTGTCTCCATGTCTATGCGCACCTGCCTCTGGGTAGTGCTGTGTGTATGTGTAAGTGTGTGTGTGTCTCAGTTTTCTTGCAATGTGTGCTTCCCTCTGATAGGGTTTTCAGTCGTCTGTAACGGCTGAAATTGTATTTGCTAATGGAGCCATTTTGGGACAAGCAGGCTCAGGCAGAAACAGAGCTATCTGACCCAAGATAACACCTTTGTTTGTTGGCATTTCTTCCCATTGCTGCACCTAATTCATCAGGCATTTGGACTGTGCTATTTTTTCTCTATTAAACTCACATAGCATAGAAATTCGGCTCACTTACATTACATCTTACTGTGTTTCTAAGATCAATTTTATTAGTCATAACCTGAGATCCCTTGAGCAAGGCACTTAATCCTCCCATTGCTCCAACAGTGTTGTTCAAAAACACAAAATAATAAAAAAAAACCTTTCCCCTAGGTTTGAACGTGTGATTCTGTATGAATGTTAAACAGGGTGAGCAATAACACATGGGGAGCGCAACATTTTCGGATAAACACAAGTTGAAAAAAGCTACATTTTCATTGAGTTCAGCCTATAATAGTTCCCCGTCCTAATTACTAATGCCGATCCCAGTACACAGATAATGGTATTTATTCTCGTGGGGGATAATGATGGAGCTTCGGTTCATCAGTTCAGCGCAGTTGCCATAAAAAACATTACCACCTGCCATTAAATTGCTAGCAAGTGACATCTGCAGGCACATCTGGAGTTGAAAAGCAGTTTTGGTATCAGCACAGCATCATATAGCATTACGCAACATTGAGTTACCACCTACACTGAGTCCAAATGGGTGAATGAGGAAATCTGTTCTAAAATGAGAAATCAACAGCCTGAAAAAGCAACACCTTGCACAGTAATTGATGGAACAAAAATAAAACAAAACTGTGTTTTGTTGACGAAGACATAGCTGGTCCCTTAAGTCCTTATTAGACTCCACTGCATTTGGACAACAGATGTTAGAAATGCTCAGTACCAGATACGCAAGATTTTACTTTTTAAAATATGCCTTCACAAATAAGGTTTTCAGATACACTTTTACAAACAGATCATTTTCTACAACAGATGACTCAGGCTTTTGCAATACCTGCCGTTTTAAACTGACAGGCCAACTGCAGGGGATGGCAAGCATCTGCAAAAATGCTATGTTCTACATCGCATCACCTTTTGGATAAACTACCGTAACCTGAAAAGTTGTTTCTTAACTTAATCTTTGCCTTAACCCCAGGATTAAACATACAAGAGAACTCACACCCAATTGTAAGTGCAAACAGATTATTTTTTACTCTTTGAACTGCTGGCACAGCAGCAGCTGAAACTAGACCCTGCAGATTTCCACATGAGTTTTGCCTGACTGCTGACAAATTCTCAAGTTGACCATCATAACATTATACTGGAAATATGTACAAAATGTGCATTAGCTTTGTTGTTGCTGTGTCTCTCCTCATCACCGCTGTGTTTGTGCTGTATGTAAATTTGTTTGATAGACATGCCCTGAAGGTAATGATATAGCTGTGTGTGTGAAAAAGTATAAGAAACTGTAGGAATCAATTTGCAGTGTTGTAAAACTATGACGAGCAGCCAGCAGCTACCTTGCCAGACCATAAAGCTGCCTTCTAGGCAGTGAGGTGAGGTCCACAGACGATGTTACACTTAACGTTGCTGCACCAAGTGACTTCATTTTTCATGAATGAAGTAATTTTATTGATCATGAATGAAGTAATTTGCAAAAACACACAAAAGGATGGTGCTAACACCAAACCACACTGTTGCGCTAACAGATAACCGCAGGGGAAATTCTGTCACTGCGGCAACCAGATAACTAAATGGCAGAAGGAAACAATTATGATCTATTTATTTATACTGGAAGCTACACAAAATATTACAAATATTTCCCACTTAATCATACAGGCATATATAGTACAGTGTAGTCTTCTGCAGTAGTTAATCCAGTCCCAGTTTTACCCCTTGGTGACGAAAGGCCCCTGGCATTTATATGAATAAAAATAGTAGAACATGACTGTGAAATTATCTTGGTCTCCCAGCTTCCTGATTATTATGGCGTTATTGCCAATCATATATATAGCAGAATGGGTCGTCCTCTCACCTCCAAAGTAATTGAAAAGGTCTCTATCTTTCTCCTGCCCTGGTCACTTTCCTATTAGCCCCACACTCTGCACTGAAATGAGTCGTCAGGCTTACCAATTGGAATTACCTGGGACAAGACATTACCATCATTGGTAGAAATATTACATCGTCATAGTTTTATTAATAAAATGGGTTGTGGGCAAGGTGGTGGTGGTGAGAGGGAGGCGATAATGATATTAAAAGGTATGGTATGAGGTGAGTTTGAGTTCATGGTTGAAATAATGAGGGTGTTAGGTGAATTAATATTTTTGGGTCGGGAACGTGAATCCATGAATGTGAGAGGTAGCTCTTATGAATTCCCATCCACCAAATCTATGCATATTTTAAAATGTGAGATGGCTTGGCTAATTCTCTGAGGAAAATATTGCTGTAATATTGAGACGAGTCAGCTGCACATTGCATTTTTTATGCTACTGAGTAATGTAGCCATTATTAAATGTAATTGTTAAAGTTACACTCTCTCAAAGGGTTCAAGTTTAAGTTCAAGGGAGTGGGTATTATAATACATGAAAAGGGAGAATTATTATGCTGCAAAAATACACAGGCAGAATCAGATCATTCTGCTGTACCATTTATTTTTATGGCCATGTTTCAAGTTCTTTAAAGTGCACCATCTTCCTATGAAAAGGAGAAGACAGACACACTATTGACTTTTTATCTCTTGAGCATGTTTTCTTCATTTTACACTGCCTCCCAGTCAAGGAAAGGCACATCAATGAATAGCATAACTCTTTTGTGCTTAAATCTACATTTGCTGACCTCGAAACTACAGTTAAAACAGAAAGATCATAAATTATTCAATTATGCATCAATGCTGTTATTGAAATTGCCTTGTACGGTCAATGCATTGTGAAAAATTGGAACAATACTGTAAGTAGCATATGTATTATGTATTCAGTGGAAAATTTTCTGGGCTGCACCAGAGAGATTTGGCACGAGGATATAACGGGAGAGAAGAAGTGTGTGTATGTGTGTGTGTGTGTGTGTGTGCTTGGAGGTGGGGGTGGTCGGGTACAGGAGGAAGTGGGAGCAGGTTATGGGATTTTAGATTTGAGGACTGCAGCAGCACAAGGGCAAAAGGGCAGCACTGACCATATTTGGAGGTAAGCAAGCAGCCAGCCAATCATCACGGATTAGGAGGCATCACGACCTTCAGCCTCCAACGAGAAGTAAAATCCTGGAACAAATAGTGCATACGTGCACATAAACACACACAGACCTTCTCTCTGAGACACACATTAGTTGAGAGTAAGGACAAGCTGGTAAAGAAAGCCTTGGATTTGCCACTATAAATCCAGCTTATGGACGAATGGCCACCACAAACGGAGAAAATGCTTCTGCAGCAAAATCACAAATGCTGAGGGCTAGAAAGAGCAGGGGACTCTGTTTTGGACTTTGCGGGAGGGAGTGATAAAGACTGGGGGGGGTGACAGAAGAGGGGTGGCAACAAATGTGGTCCATGAGAGATGCCAGGATTTTTCTTGCCTACCTTCTCTTGAGCCTCCTAGTCTGGAATCATGCCATGGCAGCTACAGGTCTGGTTCCACCTTATGGTCCCTATGGTGAGGGAAGAGAGAACATGCAGATATTTAAGACTAAACTGTATTCATGCTGGTGGTTCTGTAATGATACAAGGCACACAAGTGCCTTGAGCTAAATGCTAACATGTTAATGTTTTGATTGGAATGCCATTAGTTCTGCAGGTATTTGGTCAAAAAATTAAAGAAATTAGAATTTTGATCTGACAATTTCAGGTGATTATACACTAATGAAAATTTTATATTCCATTCCTTCCATATTCTGGCAACAGATCCCCATAAGTCTCACACACTGGACCTTAAAATAAACCTTCCATCCTTTTTCGGTTACCTTAAAGTTGATGTAATGTCATAATTTTCCTTCCTCTTCACTGTATCATATTTGAGAGCACATTGAATGAGGGAAATCCTCATTCAGATCCAATAGTGATCAACCTGCTAATTTCATTTTGATTAGCCATCTCTTAGCATCTTGGCCACACCTGCTCGGACACGCGCCACCACCCCGCCCCCTCGTTAGTGCGAGAGCGCTCCATCATTAACGAGACGCCCAATAACCACAGTGACCTGGTAACACATTCCCAAAACATTCCATCAGTCAGTAGAGCATGTGCATAAGATCGTTAACGGAACGCTCATTAATTACAAGGCGACGGGATTGGCTGGGTTTGGGGTCGCTGTGGCACTTGAGATGATAAAGGATATGGCTAATGTGATCAGTCATTAGTACTTAACAGTAGGCAACTTAGATGAAACAAGCTTTATGATCATCTCATCGCAAGAGAGGGTGAAGTGAGAGGAACAAGGTGATGCAAACATGCAAAGTTCTGTAGGTGGAAAGTATTTAAACAAGAAGGATGGGAGGAAGAAAGCATGGGAGTAAAAAGAAAGAAGAGATCAAGGGGAGAAAACCAAAAGCAAGGAAGGGAAGGAGAGAGGGAAGGAGGGAAAGTTAATGAGCTCAACAGCTTTTTATTATTCTAGCTTCTTCGCAGACTTTAATGTTCTTTACAGGTCTCTGGCTCAAGCAGTTGTCCTTCTTTTTATCGCACACTGAAAATGCAATTAGTGTTTTCAATTTCCTAAGCCCTTCTTCTCCACTCAGTCATAAAGCAAGACCAGGTAATTTCCAAAAATGCTGCTTCATAAACATAATTGGACGACCACTTTCACATTAAAAAATAATATGTTTCACTTCAATGTAAACTGTAAGAGATTGGAATCTACTCAAGAGGAGTGGAACAAAAATTACACAGTATGCTCAATTGACATTGACAAAACCAGTTAATTAAAGTATTTAAATCAACATTAGTATTCAAGGACATTTTTTTCCTTACTCATCCACTAAGTGCAGGTCAGCCAGTAACTCCCTAATGGATGCATTGCACAAGTAGCACATAAGCATCTGGTGAGCATCTTCCTCAATCTGTCTGTTTTCAGATGTTTACTCTGCTTCCGAGAACACCTTTCTAAGTAGAGCTAATTTTTGAAAATACAACTGTCGCTCTCTCTTGTTTACTTATGTCTACATAATGTATTTTCTTTAGTACATTTGAGTCACAACAATTTATGCTCAACTCAATCAGTTTGTCATTTCAGCTTATCAAAGACATAATGTTCCAAACTATGATTGGCAGGGGGGAAAAGACGGAAATGTTTCATGAGACTGATGAAATTACAACCTTGGCACATACATGCCAGTTAGGAGCAAGGAAGTGGAAGTGTGAAAAACTTAAAGGGATAGTTAGGATTATTTGATGTTAGATGCCAGTTAACACGCCTCCATTGGAGAAGGAAGGAAGGTCACCAGCACAGAGGCTAAGCGGTGCACTGCTGTCAATGGGGAACATTTTGAGGGTAAGCAATTAAGGTGGTATTTTAGAGGTATTTTGAATATTTTGATCGCTTTACCTTGCTGTCCGACAGCCTTTTTTCCAACTAAGAAATTGAGGCGGTGGTACTGTAGAGAGGCAACATTCCCTGTTCTGTGACAGAAAGTGACTCATTTGGTTGGTCTATATTTGGCATATATAACAGCGGTTCTTTTCTCTGCTTCTACAGTACCTCAGACAAAGCCACATTAAATAATATGAACTACCCTTTTAAAGCCATAACTTGATGCCTCTTTCTATCCTAATTTCCTTCTTTCTTTCCATCTTTCTTCCTTTCTGTTGTTGTCCCCCCCCCCAATAGTATGTGGTTGGCCTCTTTCTAGCCTTCAGTGATATTGGCTCCACATGTAAAGGAAAATACAAAACTCACTCAGTTGACTCTCACTCTTCCAGCCTACTCATCTCATGGCCTTGTTCGTGCCTGAAGGGTGAGCGTCCAGGCTGTTTTTGTCTTTATATTGTTCTTTTGCTGGCTGGATACGCTCACCACCATGCACATACCTGTCCAACCTTGCAACTGGCACCTACCAAATGGGAAGTTAAAAGCAGCTGCTGTGCTTAAAGGAAAGTCTCCCTCCTCAGTGCATCACCCTGCAAACGAAGGGTAAACGTCTATAGCGTCTAGCACGTCCTCCATCACCCATGTTCTTCATGATGGTACCTGTGAGAATTTTATAGTTGCAAACTCAGTTCCGTACCAAGCTGAAAATTACTGTGACCACACTCCTGAGCTGAAGACATTGTCCTGATATCACAGCATATCTGTCAGATATGATAAGACTAACTCATACAAAGTTGTAGGTCTTAAAGAAAGTTAAGTCTTACTTTCTTAAAAAATTGCATCAGAAAACCCCAAGCTGGTTGGGACAAACAATCTTAGAGGAGTAAGTGTTTGTATTGACTCTTGAGTTCAAACCCAATGTCTGTATGTTTCTTCAATGGTTTGGAAAAGGGAGTTATTAGATTTTAGCTGTGAAGTTAATTCATGATCTTTGATACAGGCTATAGGCTATTTATACAGTATGTCATGACTGTAATGTCACACATTATCCATCTTCAACCTTAGACATGTAATTTTATAATAATCTGTCAGAATCAGAGAAGGAAGAGCTTAAGGTTCTATTCTATTCTAAGGGTTGAGTGCTCATTGCTTACATGCTTCCTGTAAAAACCAGCAGCTGGAGAGAGATTTGTCACGGACAATGATTGACATTTACAGTAGCTGTAGCAGCAATAGTGCTGAATGTTGATTAAGCGTCATAAGCAAGAAAACATTTCATTGGACACAAATTTAATGGAAGCCCACATGTGCAGGATGAGTCATCAACAGTTTTGAATCATTTTCCAGGAAAAGACAAACTCTGAATTACCATTAAAAATACCTGAGAAGATGTTTTCATTTTTGGGCCAGATACTTCTGTATGACTTCATTGGAGCTCTGAATGTGGATTATTTTTGTTCCTAAGCAACTCTGCCATTTTGTTTAATTTATTTTTTAAATTTCCGCCACACTCATAACAGACAAAATACACAAAAAAATGTAGTGATACAAGTCAGTTGCTGACCTTATCAACAGTATTAACATGAATGTCAGCAGGATCTGCCTCAGGATATAAATGTGTATATTTTAGTTCAGGAAATGATTAAAAAATAAATATAAATACATAGCGAAAGAACTTTCAAAAACAAAAAAGTTTGGACCGTACTTGTCATAAGAGTGTATTTATTCTCAACTTCTTCTAATTTGTAAGTAATCATGTTGTTAAACAAAGACATAATCACTGTCTAGCTTCCAGCAATGCTGATGTATAAACAGAAACCTATCATAGGCATCGGCACTATTTTAAAAAAGCACAACAGCATTTACTGAATAACATTGCATTATCTGTGCTGTTAAGTATGCAGTATAATCATATGAAAGGATGCAGCCCACACATGTACATAATCATTCCTGTAATGAGATAAAACATCAACTTGATTGGACCAAAATGCCATTCATTCTGCCAGCACAGAGCCCAGTCTAATCCTGCGTTTTTCATTGTGGCTTTAATGTACTTGTTTTACACACATAATGCAGAGATAGACATAGATCCAGTAGTACACACTAAAAAACACTGAGTAAAAATGTTACCCAGTGTGGGTCCAATATCACACTAATGCAATATGGGTTATTTTTTAACCCAACATAGGGCGTTATGACCCAGTGTTGGTGTTATTTTTGCATTACTGTTGGTTACTGGATCAAAACAACCCTGCTGATGGGTGGTTTTCCACCTCATCACATTGAGTAAAATTAACCCAGTATCAGTTCTTAAAAGTCTGCGTGTGCTCAGCTGTCACTAATTTTGTAGCTTCTAACTAAATTTCTGTGGTTTAAGGCTGAGTTAATTTGACTCTAGGATTTTAGTGGGTTTTTTTGTTGGTGTAAAGGGGGCTTTAGTAGTGCCTGCTTAAATATTTGTTCATGACAACTGACCCTTCGCTAAGCGCCACGCTCCTTAATTGCTGTTGCTAAGCCTGCCAAGCTTTCCATTCTCACACTGCATTCATGCAGTTTACGGTGATAACAGTGGCAGATTTAACATTGATATTTTGATTCTTTAGAGAAGTAAACATTTTTGTGTGGAATTTGTCGGCTAAAATACTGACTCTCAAGCAGATTTCATAAATATGGCTGGCTAATGTAAGAGAATGCTGACTCCTTGAGTTGGCCCAGACCTCTCCAGCTGACATTTCAATGTTTCCATCTGGCACATTTTAAAACAAGAACCCTATGACAGTGTCATGGTATAATGTTAATGTCAACAGACTGAGGCTAAAGCTAACTTACATCTCAGCAAACATTGGTTGAGTGGCGAAATACGGCAGGTGTACACTCATTAACATGAGAAAAGGAAGTGCAGGGACTCAATTAGTGCAGTGGACCTTGAGATGGGTCACTCAGCCAGACTACCCAGACCACGATCGCGGAAGGCAGCTGGGAGAGTGAAATGCATTGTCGTCGACCCGTTTTGAATCTGCATCAGCGCACATCCTTCTCCTCAGACTCCCACAGAAGAAATGCAGATGCAGTGGTATCTAACAAGTTTGTCTGGAGGTAAAGTTAGTGCAGCTGATAATCTAACGGTGACAAAAAGTAGGTTAGGGTTTAAGTCATGTGTTTCTGGGATTACAACATCTTTGAAATTATTCTTATGTTATGTGTGAGAGAAAAAAGAAGAAGAAGACCATCCTGGTGAAATTTGGAAAAAGTGGTGCAGTCTGTGTGTCTTTCAGCATCAGTTTTGCCTGAAATATAATCATTGATGCAGAATAGCTGCATATAAGCATAATCGGAACTAATGCAAGTGAGCCCTTGAGGTAGAAACTAGTGATTCATTTGAGACATAAATGCCACCGTCTCCACTTGTTACTGAGGCTATGGTGAAACATGTGAAGAGCATTTTAAGTGCTCAGTGCCACCAGAAAAATTCAGTCCATAGTCGGCTGCAAATTTCTGCCCAGCATGTGCCAGAGACAGCCTGTGAATGTGAAGAACATTAATTTGAGTTGAGAGAAGGAAACCTTTTGAGAGTGTGGGTGCAGAGTTGAGAGGACGAGCGGGAATGAATAGCAGACGTGTGAACTGAAGAGATAAGGTATCTGATCTCTATCAGCTGTATTACTCCTTGCTCTGCCCCTCTTTCTTCCTCTCTTCTTCTGCCCCTCGCCCATTCCTTTAGGCTCATTTAGTTAATTAAGGCCATGAAATGTTTCAGAAACCAATTATGCTGTGACATTATTAAAAGACCACCCTTCCTTGTAAGTGCAGATTGTGTCTGTCTCTTGTCTTCCAAGAGAAAGGAAACTTGTCTGACCTAAGCGGTCATTGAAATAGGGTTCGGATTTATACATGAAATGCAACGTCAGCAACTTTCGTTTTCCTTTGTCCGTTTTCTTTTTCACCTCACTAGTCGATCCACACGATCTTTTATTACTATATTACTTGAAAACTCTTACGTGGCAGTGACAGACCTCGACATTCTTTGCAACTGGATTTTCTATTAGCGATAAGAAGGGCCTGATACAGATTACAGACAATGCACGGACACTGATAGGATCTGTTGTTAATTTTGGGGGAGTGGATGGCAGGTTGAAACTAGAGACAGGGGACTTTTAAAGGACCAGTATGTGGGATTTAGTGGCATCTAGTGTTGAGATTGTAGATTGTAACCAACGGAGTATGGCTTACCTGACCATTCCCATTCAAGTCACTGTACATATTCTTGCTTATTAGATGGCTATTTGCTAAAAAATTAGTCAATAATTTGACACAAAATAACAATAAAAAAAACATTGTATTGATTTAAAAAATAATTTTATTTTCTATGACCAGAACTGCATCCATAGCAACTATTTTTTCTTCACAGAAATGGTCTGTTCTACATAGCAACTGTCTGCTATTCAGAAATAAGAGACCTTAGAATGCCATGACTGACCAATCAGAATCGAGTATTTCACAAAGCCATGTAATGAGTTCAGATAACAAGAACACAACAATTCTTATTTTCAGTTGATTATACAACGAGGTTATCATAGCCAACTGAAAATAAACTAAAAACTAAAACTAGGAAACTAGCAAACTCACAATAGAGACTAACTGAAAAATGAAACTAAACTGAACTGAAAATTGAAAAATACAAAACTTTAATAACTATTATACACTAATAAAAATGTACTTATGAATATTATATTCCATTCCTTCCATATTCTGCCAATAAATCCCCCTAAATCTTACACACTGGACCTTTAAGAAACCCTCCAAATACTCGCTGACACTGAATAGGGAATCCATCATTAATATTATGCATAGTTATGGATGCACACAATAAAGTTTATTAGTCTGGTTGCACTACAGGGACATTTTATTTCCTCTGCATGATATCAGTGATTCCAACCATTAAAATTTTGTTTATGGTGTTCCCTTTTGCCTTTAACTAAAAGGGTGGTGGTGCTGTGGTGGTGCTCAGCTAGTACAATAGTCGGTATAACAATCATGGTCAAAGTTCATCCGTTTGAGCCAAAAACACTTTGAAAAGAGACGAAGAACTATGGCTATTTCACAAAGGGTTACAGACACCAAATGTTTTTCCCAGGAGGTCAAAGTCATGACCTGTCCTACTCTGCCTCTGATTGGTTAGTACTTGTTGCCTTTGAGTGTTGGTTCGGTTGAGGCACAAGGAGTGACTGTCAGTGTAAATGTATTGTTTTCAAAGTAAAACTGTACATATACTTATATGTATATAGACTTCGTATATATCTTAATGGACGCACGTGCCAAAGTCTCGATCGACACCATGTTTACATCCTACTTGCTACATGCTACAGTTGACATTTCTGCTAAAAACATGGCATAAATGGCGTCTTTTGTGGTTAATTTTTAGTGTCACGGCTCGCAGACACTTGGATTACACCACACAAGCAGGATGGAGACATTTTGTGTTTGTTTTGTGTGCTTTTTTAAATGTTTTATCCGTGGTCACCGTTCACTGCCATTGTACTGGATGAGGCTGCTACCCTGTTTCTCTTAAAACTCCAAGATTGTTTTGTGAACTGAAGACCTTCACCCATCATCACATCGGCACAGTGGTGAGTACATGGCTTATTCTCACAAAGTGGAATATCGCTTTAACGTGATAATTTCGGATGAGGATTGGCAAGATATGTGGAAAACACATCAGACATCCACCAATTCATGGATATGGAGGGAATTTTGATCCGTTTTTTTATTACACCCAAGGTCAAGAATAAGTATAAGGGCACAGATTTGCCATGTTGGAGGAAATGTGGAGCAGTGGATGCAGACCACTCACATATTTTGGAAATGTTACAAAATACTTAAGTTTTGGAGAATTGTACACGAAACTATACAAAAGATACTGGGGTATGATATTCCTATGAGCTGCATGGTACTATACCTCTGTAATTTTAACTCTATTAAAGAGAAGATAAGAGTAAGGAATAGGTATTTGATCAAAATACTGTTGATAGCCAGGAAGAAAGCTATTACGAGGAAATGGGGTGAGGTAGATCCTCCTTGTTGATTGTGGGTTGTTCATGTATGTTTTGTATGTGTGTGGAAGTAGAAATTGTCAATAAAAAAGTAAGTGAAAAAACAAACAAAAAACAAACAAGACACCGGGTCATTTAAGAGAATAGTTAACATCAAACCTTACCGTACTGGAAAAAATGTGGACATGTACCGTGCTGTATGTGCATTGCTGTGGAAAATGTCTGCGAAAAGACACCTTCCATTGCATCCAAGGATTTTCTTACACACACAATGAGCACTGTGGTTCATAATCCTACTTATTTGTTGCAGAGCGAAAGAAAACAAGTGTACCAAGACAGGGATGATTAAGGGAATTTGCTCATGCTAATCAACATACTGCATAAGTTAGTGATTTGTACAACATGCATAGTGATTTGTATTGCAGTGCTATGATATGTTTGAAGGGAGAGAAGCAAGGAGAGTTTCACAGAAGTGCAGATGTTGATTTTCTGACTTCTAGTGCTATTTTGAGAATATGCAAATAATCCCTGGAACGATTGACACCAAAGGTCGTTAATTAACATAAGTCAATTCCACTGTGCTTCTTTTGGGAGTGAAATGTAGCAGCATTCTTCCTCCTCTGTCAGTACACATACAATGCAAATAAAAGGCAGTCACTAGCAGTATACAGCAAGCTGTGAGGGCAATAAGTTGAGAGTGATAGGAATTATTATAGATTTCAAATGCTATATACGCACATCACATACATATGTTAAATGGCTGCAAGATATTTTATTAATCACCAATGCTTATTGATAGTAGTCTACCGAACAATTCATTATCACAACTGTTCATTATGTTTAGAGTCATGGGGGACTGGAGACTTTCCCAGTGGTGTGAGAGGCAGGAAAAGTCGATCTAAAAAATGTAAGTCTCAGCAAGCACCTTTGATGAAGGACCATTATTGTGAGCTACTAGGAATGTGCCTTGCATCTCAGTGCTAATATTGTGATTTGGTAGTTAATAGACAGATGAGGTGACATCACATATTTTAATCAGCGTCTTCCTTTCCTAGACTCATTAGTTGACACTTAAGTAGAACAAAAGAGATCCTGTACAGCTGGGGAAAGTATACTAATTCTACACTTTCTTGATCTCACTGTTTACAACTGAGGTCCCAAATGCAGACACCGAAGCAGAACTGGTCGAAGAAAAAGGGCTTAGCTAAACCAATGTTCAAATTAACAGGCTTATAGTCAGGCATGGGAAGGCAATCCAAAGAGGCAAACAAATCTTGAGGGACATAGCAGGCAGAAAATCTGGTACAGGTACAGAACACAATGGCTAAAGCAAAAATACATAAGACTTACAAAACAAGAAAGTGACAAAGAGAAAGGGCTGATGGGTATTCCATCAATGTGGATAAAGGAAAAGCCTGGCTTATTTTGATAAGTCTGGCTAACTTAAGTGAGAGATCCGTTTCAGGACTGTGGCCATGGCTTAGCAATCCCTGCTCAGTAATCATGGTAACTGATACCACTGAGCTAGCCCCTCCGTGGCAGGTTAACTGTCAAGCTTAAGTTAGCTGTGTGTCAGACAATTCCTGAAGGGCAGAAACAATCTATAACAGCTAGTTCCATCAAAGTGTCTTTTGTGCTCTTATCACTTCTGTCGACGTAGAAACACAAATACAGACCTTTTTCTATGTGATCAAACATTTTATATGTTTAATTTAGTTCCAATGAACATATTAACTAAAAAAAGATTTTAAAAAAATCATGTCTTGCGACTTTTACTATCTTCAAAGGCCAACAGGTTATTTGACAGTGCACGTGTTAATTTAAAAACTTAAAATGTATCTTTAGGACAAAAGTCTGCCAAAGTTTTTAATACATAATTTATTCATTCACTCATTTGTTCAAGCTGTGAAGACAAAAAAACATTCCATGCCTACTTATCCAGTTTCTTTATTTCCTAATTCAACTTATAATTTTTACATTTTTCTGCTTCATGTCCAGTTTCTGACTTTCAGTGCCAATGAGCAGATGATGGTTGTAAATCAAACGGACATGCTATGAATTAGAAAATGTTTTAAAGAGAAGCTGATTATGTAGTTGGTAATATCAGTATTACTGAATTTAATATTGAACAGTTACTGACTCATGTCCTGCAGCAGGGTAGACATTCATTAGCAAATACAAATCAAACAATAAATAGGCTTGTATATCTTTTCAAAAATTATTGTTGTGGCTTTTTGCCTTTTTTGCTACATAGCACAGCTGAAGACAGGAAAAGGAGGAATGAGAGAGAGAGGGCAACATGTAGGTCAGCCTCAAGTTGGAAATGAACCCAGAAGGCTGCAGAGACCTCAGTACATCAGGCAGACGCTCTACTAAGTGAGCTAAAGGCAAAAGGTGCCACGTACTACAATTCTGTTATTTTCACATTTTTTGTGTTTGTGGTTTCTTGCAGAGATACCCCTTTTGGGTTATTAATTGTGGTAATATTGGCCTGCTTTTGTTTTCTCTTCTTTTTGTGACATCTTATCCTCTTTTCGACAATCAGCTGTTCCCTGTGCACGCTCACACTGCAAGCTTGTTTTAGCCTGGTTTGAGTTAGCATTGACTAGACCAGGCTAAATTGTCTTGGTGGAACAGCTTACACCTTGAGTGGAAGCTGAAGTTAGTTCAGGCCAAGCTTTTTCACTTCAGCACAGACTTTGTTATCACCCTTGATAGAATACCCCCTGGTGAACTGGTTATACACACTGAGAATGAAATAATAAGAGGCAGGTGTGTTGACAGATTGGGATGATTTGGAATATGGGAGTCAGGTGACCAGCACTGGTGGGCATCTAGTGGACAGGTGGAGACTGACAGGTCTGGAAAGTTACTCAGAAATGACCAAGTGAAAACCAGCTCGAGGCAGGGAGGATAGAGGGGCTGACTGAGCAAAATAAAAACAACTGAGGCAGCCGTCGTGACCATAACACACAGCTGAATGCAGTCAGTTCATGGTGTTTCTCTGGGGGTTGTACAGTCATTCTGGAAATGCAGCACGAAGTTATTGGTATAAATGTATGGAGACTTTTGAGGCTCTCTACCTAGGGGCTTACCTTTTTTAAATTGTGATGAATTCAAGCTGTGAAGTAATTGGTCTGAATGTCACATTTATTACAGGGCTTGCAACAGTGATAGTGCAGAGTAGACCACCTACGTATTGCTGACATTTCCAGATCAGATCAGGTATGGTACTTTGATATATAGTTTGTGGTTTACGGTTAGTCTTTGTGAAATGTGAAATAAATTCAAACCAAAACATTTAAACCTCTCCACCAGACATGTGTGTGTGAGTGACTCAGTGTTTCTCTAATCTTGCATACAATTGGATCCATCAGCCTAAACCAGCCTGTATGCTCAAGGACCTCTCATGGTTGCGGTGATTTACAGTTTTTGCAAAACCTTCAAAACTCTATATAAAATCTATGTATAACCTATACCAACTGCTGACTCTGCACGCCTCTTAACTGACCAGTAGGGGCCACAAGTCATTAATAACAGGGCTTATTAGTACTGTTGGGGAGTAACTAGTTACATATAACTAGTTGCATGTAAATAAATTACAAAATAAAGGTTATTATATAATATTTTACAGTTAATGAGAATAAAAAAACATACTGGCTCATAATACAGAATTAAATATGAATCATATGAAACCTGTATATAACCCATACCCTCTGCTGACTCCTCACTTTTCTTAAGCTGCCTGTTTGGGCCGCAAGTCATCAACAATTGCTCGGCTTATACAAGGCTTACCTAGTAAGGTTACAAATTAAATGTAATTAAATTACAAAATAATTTTTATTAGTCAAAAATGTTTGTGATTATTGGGTTGCCTGGATGAGATCTGCACTCTACTGAGCGCACTCTTCTAGTTTACAATGTGTTTTTTGTATTAGGCTACCTGTCAACATTTATATCCTGTTTCTATTTCAACAGCACCTGCAAAGTAGGAAGAGGGTGTGTGTGCCACCACAATCATTTTGAAAGGCATTGCAGGAACATCACAGGAGAAGAAAATCACAAAGCTAGATACTGTTTATGTTTTTTATAGTAGGTTAAACACAGGTGTTATCAATGATACTGAATAATGTTCCGTTTAGTCGGGTCCATCAGAGTCAGGGTGCTGCTGCTGTACATGTTGGCTCACTGGAAAGGCTCTGCTACACTAAAAGGAACGGTAGTTCACCCAAAAATGAAAATTCACTCAATATTTACTCACCTCTGTGCTGATGTGAGGATGGGTGAAAATCTCCAGTTCACACTCCCGAGGTCTCAGCGGAAAACAGCGTTGCAGTCAAATTCAGTACAATTGAAGTGAATGGGAACCAGTTTTAAAAGGTAAAAAAAAAATAATAATAAGGAAGACAAAAATTCACAAAATATCTCCATACTGCTCATGTGATGTAATCCAAGTGTCTGTAAGCCGCGACATTAAAATTGAACCCCAAACACTATGCTTTTAGCCTAAATGTCAACTGAAGCCTCTCAGACCAGAGCCGCATGCACACGCCTGTCCAGGTAGCACGTAAACACGGGTGTGAGGTATCGCGAGATCTCGTATATCTCTTGTCCCATACATGTGTGAAGGTATCCCGAGATCTGATAGGCTATATTTTTTGTCGCGCCGCGTGGGAGAGCTTGTGTACCGCTTCCGGCGTGTCCACGCGGAGTCAATGTTTATTTTTGGGTGAACTATGCTTTAATTAGCAGCCCATAACAGTGGCACCTGTGTTTATCTTTCTATTTCATGTCAGCATGGCTGCGGTGGAAAAGGTGCGTTGTCCAGGTTGTTAGGTGTGGAAGGAGCACGAAGAGGAACTGGAAAAGAAAAGCACATTCAGGTATTGTCATTAAGTCAAAGTTATTCATCCTCTTGTTTTTACATTAGAGACGTTAATGCTAACGTTATGTTAGCAAACACATCTGTTAAAGGCTCTTATTAGCTGGTGTGTTGACAGTCGTCTCGTGCTAAAATGTTTTTTTTTTCCGTCAAGCTTCAGTACCAGCTTTTAACTCCGCAAGAAGAGATTTCAGGTCATTTGAAGTTTACCAAGAGGAGTGTTTTGTTTGTTGTTTTGTTTTGTATGTTTTTGGAAAGCTGAACTATGTATCGTGGAGTCATGGAGAGCTGACATAGTGTGAGCAGGTCTTTTTACCTTTCTCACGGCAGACGTTTTAACTCGTCAAACTCAGGTGTAACTAATCACATTGATTACAGCTGCATTCAGGTGTGGAGGTTGGGGCTCTGGTAGTGTGAATGTGGGCTCATGGGCATCACTTAGGCACATCTAAATGTAAAGAAGCCAGAATGAATGTTTTTACTTACCTCTGTGCTTTTGCTGATATGACAAATCAAAAGGTTTACTGCTGGAAACTCGACTATCAGTACAGACAGATGTTACTGCTAAGAGACATAAATATCACCTTGTCTTTAGGGTCGCAAGATTTCGATCTATTTACTTTAGGTATTATTTACATAGTTACAGTATGTCCACAAACTATTACGAAGATTATCTTTTCTGTCTACCCTGCTATGCAGTCATAACCCAATACAGTGATATAAAGTAATAGGCTTATCTGTGCTGAAAAGAATAAACAGTAAATGTCTTGCTCTGCCAAAAAGTGCCTGAAGAACTTTCTCCCTAATAGCAAAGTGCTGTTGACAGTCCAAGTGTTTGATATTTTAGACTAACAAAAGGAAAACTGACGTGGCTGTGCAATTTTATTGCAGGATGGAGTTTGTGTCAGTAGACGGTATAATAAGCCTTACATCTACACAACTCTATTGATGTAGCATGGCAATTTGAATTTATGGATGACTTTACTGTTTATGTTCCATGGTATGTTTATAAATATTTGAGGTTATATTTGCCATTTAATAATTATTTTTTTAATAGTTTGTCTCCCAGAGAAACTAATGTGTGTCTACACACTGCTAACAATGTTTTTTTACATATTACAGTGGCACGTGGATTTGATTTATTGTACTAATATATGTGTTTGATAGCACTTGCAGTTCAAGATACAGTTTACAGTAAAGCACCTCAGTCTGCAGCAAGTAAATTCTGTTAAGTAAATATTATAGCTGTGCTTACATTATGTTAAGCCTCAACAATAAACACAGTCAATACATTGATCAAATATTCTGCAGAAAGCATACTCATGAGAAAAAAACCCAACACATTTGTCAGTGAAAAACTGAAGGGTATCTCAATCCTGTTCTAGTAAGCTGGTGGCAATGTTTACTGTTTTCAAAGTATATATCTTTATTTGAGTAGTGCTGTGTGCAGTGTTTATGGGAAATGCATGTAGTTTGTAATTTGAATGAATAAATGTACAATAATTTATAATCCTATAGGGTTTAGCTGGGTCTGTAAATGCTTTAGTCAATTTTGAAATTGTAGTATTTTTGTTTTTAATTGCCGGTTTAGTGGCACTGAACTTCTGAGTTCACTCTGAAAGCAGAGAGCCTCACTGGATTATATCTGTTAATATAAAAAGCCTCTAATATTGTGTATATGTGCAGGTCAGAACAAGGTGTCATCTCCACACAGTACTACGGCTCTAAACTCTGCAGTTGTCCAATCAACAGAAACTCTGCATCCTTCTGACTGATCAAGGTCATCTAATAAGGTAAGAACATGGTTAAAAAAATCTGTTCAGGAAAATCAAAAATGTAAAAACTTGGCTATTCTCACTCATTTATTAAAACCACCAATTCACATTATTACACTACTGCATCAGGGTGCCTGCTGGGCTTGGTGTGTTATACTATAAGGGTAAGTGTGAGTGTAAACTGGATTCATTTATAATGTATTGGATGATTAGAGCAGGGTTTTTCAAAGTTTTGATGATTGAGTGCCAATTTAGGGAGCCAGCATATGATTGGGGACTGCATTTGTAATTGGTCTCAAAATGACATTTAACAATTTCTTAACCCTCAATACACTGTTTTTTTCTGTACTGTCTTTTCCACCTCACTGTCGCATTAAACTGTTGAGTCCACTGAAGCACAAGCCTTGATGACACATCCTAATCCCCTGCTCTTGCAATGTACCACTAGTTGTAGTGTTGCATGATATGGTAAAAAAAAAAAAAAAAAATCTTAGTGCAATTATTTTTACAGATAATATAATTGCAATGATTCACAATTGTGGGAATGTTTTTTTTTGTTCTTTTTTTGCAATTTTAATTTTTACTGAAAAAAAAATCATGATGATGTGGTATTTGTTATATATGTGATATTGGCCTGATTGTGGTTTGTCGCAGTAGCCGAGTAGTGTATTAAATTAAGGCTCGTAAGTGAAATTATTGAAATGGAGTAATGCATTTCATGTCAGGTTCAGGGGCCGCACAATATATTTCTGAACGCTGCTGTTGGCCTATGTGCTGTATTTGAAAACCCCTGAATTAGAGGTAAAGGAAAAAGAAAACAAAGTGTTATATTTTTCCCATCTGTGTATGTAAATTGCAATGGAAATTATGTGAGCTATGTTTAGGAATGGCATGAGAATTAATGAGTGTTTGAAGTTAAAGTTAAGTTATCACTGTGTCTGGCTTAACGCACAGTACGAAAACTGGCAGTTGTAATCCCATCCAACAAATACATAGTATCGTGCAGGGGTATTATTTGTGAGATAAGCAAAATCTGGTAAAACCTCGAACTACTATTTTAAAAATAACCCCACATCTGCTTGCTCTGGAGTCTTTGAGATATTGCTAGACCTGTTTAAATTTTCATGTGTGAGCTTTCTTTGACCTAAAGAAGACGTTTTTTTCTCTCTCAAGGAGTGCTATGTTTGCATCATTTTATGTAACTATGTGCCCTTCCCTGTGATTTAAACACAACTGGATTTGGTTCATATAGTTTATTGTCCAGGTTATTTCACTAAATGCACCAGAGATGGTCATTTAGACAAAATCTGCTAACTACATTTCAGAAAAGTAGAGCCTTGTGTCATGCATAAGAAACTTCCCTTCGCCTTTTATTGTTTCCTTTACTCGCGACGCCTGAAACAAATTAAGTTTTTACACCAAATAAAATGGGTACTTTTATCCGACTGTGTGATTGAGTTTGCCACAATAACTCAGTAAAAAGGAGTGCCTGATGAAATTGTGGAGGAGGGATTCTTGTGTTGCTTTCTTTTACTTTCTCCACAGCAGTGAATCACTCTATAGACCACTCCTGAATTCCTCCCTGGGGTAGCAATTTGGTCACATCATTCTCAACCCTCCAATTTTATTGGGTATTTCAGCAGTGAATTCCCTTTTCACCTCAGACTGCTTACATTGTTTATCCAATCATTCCCTATCCAGTGTATATTAAATAGAGTCCAGTGTTTTAACTTTATTGAGAGACAACTATGCTGAGTCAGGATCTATTATAATGCACATTATCACAGTAATTTCTGCTCATGAAAGAGACTACAGATCCTTATCTTAGTCTTGTTCAGGTCTCTCTGGAGAAACTCTACTTAAGAGAACTGTTTAGCCCAACAGACATTTCCTCATATTGCTTGTGAGAGATAAATGTGGCCCCTTTTCTAATGATCCCACAAACAGTACGTGACATCACCTCAGAGCCTTATTTTCTCTGTCCTACGGTGGATAGATAACAGCAGGAAGGGAAGCAGCCAGGATAGCAGCTGTCTGTGAAAATCACTCCTCTCTCACAAGCGTTTTACTTAACAAAACAACCTTCCTCGGGAGATTCATCACTGCTGCCAACAACTTTTTTGTTCAAAATCTATGGGCCATCAGTCATCACTGTTTTTTTTTATAAGATGAATGATGGCTGTAAATTACCATGCATGACATATTGACAAACCCATTTGCAGTCCTTGTGGAGAAAGAGCATTGTCATACGGCAAAAAGCATGGCAGAGGGGTGGATGGTCTAATCAACGGACAGGAGGGAGACGCAGGGAAAATAAGAGAAACGGACAACAAAAAAGAGAGGGGAAAAGTACAGTACATAAAGAAGCTTATTCTTTGACATATCCCTGACCACAGAAAAGAAGTCAAACTTTATATTGTGGCTCAGTGGATGGCAGTTTTGGTCTGTCAGTTGCCCAGTCCACCACTTTTGTCCAGGCTGAAATACGTCAACAACAATTGGCTGGATTGAAATTGAAATTCTGTACAGTCATTCTAACCCTAATCCTAGTCCCCAGGTGATGAATCCTACTGACATTGGTAATTTCCTGACTTTTCCTCTGGTGCCAACATGAATGAGGTTGCCATTATGGTTTTGACTGAATGTCATGACAACTGTTGGATGGATTACCAATAAATTTTGGTCCTCCACAGGATTAATTTTAATAACTTGCAACTAACTGGATTGTAATGTAACTTAAAACATGAGGCCATCCCCAGCTTCCTTGGTTGCTTGTAACAGCCTGTGGACATTTTTTGTATGTAAAGGACTTATGACAGGTACTCTAGAAAAATCCAAAGAATGTGACATTTATACCGATTCCTGATTGCCTTGCGTCTCTTCACTTTGCGGCAGTACCAACAGAGGACAACACTAGCTAACCATAGACAGTAGAAGAAGTGGTCCAAGCTTCCAGGTCTGAAACATGAAGCCAGTGTGGAAGTGCCTTATACCTCCTTTCTTTCTAATGGCCAGCAGGAGGCGATTCCTTGGGGTGCAAAAAGGAGTCTGATTGAATAGAGTCCTGTGAGAAAGTGACATACTTCTCACTTGACTTATGACCTCACTAAACAGTTTCCTAATGAGTTTATGGTCACAATCACCCACCATGCTTTCATTCACACTGCCCATGCCGTGGTTGCAAAAAACCAAGATAGCGACCGCCATAATGCCATCTCGAAGCCTCAGAATGGCAGTCTACAAACCACAGGGTGACAACACAGTGGCACTGTCCAGTAATTCTACTGTTTATGTAGCTAATGATAGCTTAGATATGGAATCTGCTAATGTCAACAAATGATCACCAGTCATAGTTTAAATACAGCAGCATCACAGGGCAGCTAGTGTGGCTGTGAACTCTTAAGATATATACTTGGAGCTCTGCTATAGATTTGTATAGCATAGGTTTTGTTTTCTAGTTTAGCAGTAAAATTCACCAACTCACCACCACAGCAACAAATAAATTAATCTTGCATGATCAAGCTTTATTGTGCTTTAGCAATCTTCCCCACAATAACTGTGTGATACAAGCAACAGTGGGAGGCCTGCCTTTTTATATAACTGAATATGATTGAGTATTTATGTTGTTTGATTCACTGTGATATAGAGTTGGGATTGTGGTAAGCAGAAGTTTTGCAGTGGACATTACTTTGCAAGATGTGTGTTACTGAAAAGAGTAAGATAATGAAGCATTGCTTCATGTTGTATTTACTCTGATCAATCTCCAGCCACATCAGAAACTTGTAGGAGAAAACACAAGCTACCACTCACAGTTGTGATGTGGTATCTTGGTGGCCACAGTAGTCCTGGTGTGCAGGAACATTTTTAGCTGTGTAATCTAAGGCGTAGCCTGCAGCATAGTTTTGGAGCCTTCACAGCTTCCATAGGTGTGGTGTAACCCCTTACTCAGAAGTATATATACAACTTTGGTCATGTTGTTTTGCCTGCTGCAGTCCTTTTTTTTTTAGAGAACTTGAACATAGTACTTTTACAGTATGTGGTAAACTCAAAAGGATCACCCCAACACATAATATGTGCACTAATCTTTTACATGCAGGCAAACTATATACTAAGAGCAAAGTAGTAGTCCATGCTGTGTACTGTTGATCCCTGATGAAATACATTACCTTCCCTCTTTTTACAGGCTGATAACTTAATAAAATGTGTTTGACCAATGGCCCAACATCCTTAATGACAGCATGTTTACTGTAGTAGTTAATCCTTCATTTGAAGAAATAAGTGAGACATCACCACTGATGGAGCTGTCGGTTATGAATTTTCTATTTTCATTCTCCATTTTCTTCATTTAGAAAAATGATCCTCGCAGTAATGATAATCACAGATTATGTTCTGGACAGATGACAATGACTGAGACATGACTGAGACATGATAGTGACATGCACGCAGCCTGATATGGAAGGCAATTTGTCATTATGAAAATGTGTTATTTCACCAGCCTCTGAAGGATATTTCTAGATTTTTCCCCTTATTCATGTAGAAAAAAACACCACAATGAATCACCATCCTTTTAGTGGAAAGTAATAAACACAAAGAACAAAACCAAAGGAACTGTCTCTACAGTTCAGAGGCAGGAATAGACAGAGGCATGCAAAAAGGGGAAACTAGAAAACATTTTTAAGTGCTTGGGAGTCCAGCTGTCAATCATTCAATCAGTCACTTTGAGTCTAAACATTTGGACTGAAGTCTAGAGCTGTTCATCCATCCACACAGGGCAAAAAGAAGACTGGCAGATTTGCCATAAACCAATAGTTCATACAGAGAGAACTTCTGGTGTGTTCCATTTGAACTGGAAAGTTGGAATATATGAGTTCCCAGTTGGAAATTTCAACTGGAACACCCCCTGAGGTTTCAGACTAGGAAAGCCAGAGGAATCTTACTAACCCTGACCTCAAAATCTGAGACAGTTACAGTAGTGAAAGCTGTTTATTAGCACTTTTGTCTTTTTTGTCTCATTAAATCAGTTGTACTGTTCAAATTCTATCTATCGATATGCTGCTATGGTGTTTGAATGTATCACGTTGTTATCAAGTGCAAAATTGTTATTTTCTGATTTGTTGTACTGGAATGTGTTCCACTTGGGTGTGATGTTATTCCTAGTTCCGACGTCTGACCTCCAAGGTAAATGGAATGCACCCTTAGTTTGGTTGCAATTAATAAAGGACGATACTCATCAAAGAATATTATTATCATCAATATTTCATGAATTCCTCTGCAGACATAACATTTTTCCCACATTAGACACCCATAGAGCTAAATAACAAATGTAACGTCTTTATATCATGGATGTAAGTCCATTGACTCGCAAAGCCAAATCCAACTCTGATCATTTGAAGATTAGAAACTTACTTGAATATAACTGCTGCAGATATGCTCCCCAAACAGTTAAGCTTGTGCAATCTGGAAGCAATAAAACTGAGATGTGCCAAGCTGATACCCAAGAAGAGTTAAAGTGCATAATCTCTGACAGATGTCTCTTCATTAAGGATAGGTTTTTCAATAAATGTGTAATTTCTGAAAACACTTTTTTTTACCTTTTAATTATCTATTATGAGGTGTATTTTTGATAACAATAACCATGTTCTCTGCACCCCCGTTATGTGCCAGAACAAGTTGTGATAATGTGTAAATTGTGTAATTGTGATTGTGTAACAAAAGTAATATAATTGGTCACTTCCACCCCTGGTAAAAGTACCAGTACTCATGTAACTGTAATTAAGTCATTTTTGCAGGGTATTATTTCAAGTCTGTAATTTTACTATATAATATATATATATTGGAAATTTCCCCACTGTGGGACTAATAAAGGAATATCTTATCTTAATAAGGCTATCTGATCACAAACAGTCCAATGAAAACCATGACATACTGACAAAAAAACAAAAACAAAAACTGCTGCAGCACGCACAGGTTTGGAGAGATAACCATGACCACTGAGCAGAACAGTGCATGAGATGACTGAGTTGACTTAAATTTCGACAGAGAAACGAGAAACAGAAACCCCTTTGATTGAATGCCTGCTATTGATAATGCATTAAACATCAACGGTTAAATGTATCGAATACTTTTGAGAAGAATATAATGTTACTTAAGTATTTTTAATACCAGCCCATTTATTTGTAATTGAGCGATATTTCAGTAATGTAACAGCAGTTGTCAGGGTTCAACTTGAATGTTTTTTTTTCTCCACTTACCGGGTTAGGCAAGTCATAAAAAGAGAATTAAACCGTTTAACTAGTTTGATAATTGATTAATTGTTAAAGCAAAGTCAGAGATCTACTTGCGTAAAATAAATTTTTACTTGCCCTTGTTCAAATTGGCTTATTTATTAGCGGTTATCAAATAACAACAAAGACCAAAGTTAATTGTCATGTTTAATCTATGGCTGAAATGTCTATGAAGTGTCAGAAAATAGTGAAACATGTCAAGCAAGTACTCAAGTACAAGCACAAAATGCTTGTACTTGAGTGCAGAGTTTCAGTACTCTTTCTGTCACTACTTTTTTTTTATATGTAACAACTTATTCATTTAGCCTTTGTCTTTTTTGTAGCCATCAAAAGGTATAATCAGAAGGATTGGTCCGAGCTGTTTGTAAATGCACCAGAAACATAGTTTATTGTTGTGTCTCATTCCCAGGGCTTCAAATACCCACGTTTTGGGTTGTTAAAGTGTCCTGAGCACGGCAAAATAATGAGAAATACAGGCAGAGGGCAGGTTCTCTGCAAATATAGTAGCCACTACTACACACTTCTAATCGGTCATTATTGATGATTGGAAGTGATTATTTTTTTGAGTAGACATCACTTTGTTTTAGGAAAATGTTCCGTATTATGCCTTTATTAATGTTTGTTAATGAGTCCTGATTACGGCAGTTTCCCAATAAGCTTTTTTACAACGATAACAGGCAAATATGAGAGATGTCGAGAGACTCCAAGAGATAGAAAGTGACTGTTGGTCTTTTGTATTTTTTGTTAAAGCTTTTCTTGTGAGGAAAAAAAGACGAATGCACCCAGTACAAGGCTACCACCACCTAGAGAAGGAGGGGGGCACTGTCTGGCTGTATGAAACGGAGAGACATTTAGAGAGGGAGGGAGAGGGAGAGACAGAAAGACTGAGATAAGTTCAGCACCGCGGACAGCGCACCGGAGAGGAGCGCTGGAGAAGAGAAATCAGTTCAGTGGATTGGAGCTGCGCACAGTCATGCCTCCTTGAACTACTGGAGCCTACACTGAACACTACAGTCATTCTGGTCCTGTGCAGGTGGAGACACGGCGGTTGTTGTTTGGTTTTACTCGTGAATCGCTGAACAAGGGGGTGAGAGAGCTGCAGAGAGAAGAAGCAAAGGCCAGCCTGTTTGTCGGCGCGATCCTTACATCATCTCTTTATTGGGGGGAGAGAAAGAGAGATAGACAGGGAGAAGAGAGAGTGAGAGGGAGGCAGTCCGTGCAGCCAGACTCTTCTTCAGTCCTCAACTGCGACGCGAGTCTGACGGACCGACTGGCTGGTCGGTTACCACCACCACCCCGCTGTGTTTTTTTTCCTGAGTGTTTCCTCTCCGTCTCCCGCTCTGCTGCGTCCACACCGGCCGTGAAGATGCACCGGCACCGTCCTGCCCAGGGATTGACGTTGTTATTGCCGGTCGTTTTGTGGATTTTCAGCCATGTCAACGCGGTGCACGGAGCTTTGCCAACAACCCGTAAGTTGTTATTTTTTAAATTTCTTTGGATGCGTCTCGGGTGAGTCTGCATGTGGGTGGGAAGCAGACTGAGCTGAGCTTGCCTCTGGAGCAGACGGTGCGTTTACCGGCGGGGCTGCAGCAGGTATCCCGGCGGTGGTGCCAGCTGGGGCTCCCGAGAGCTTAAGAGCCAGGCTGCTCAGGAGAAAGGGAGAGGGAGCGGGGTTGCTTTCTGAGTTTAGACCTACACGTGTTAACTCTTCAGGATTTCTGTTCCATTGATTTACACCGTCCGGGCTTTGGTTTATTTTGATCACGGGCTTCCAGGGATTCCAGAAAGGGCTAGGATACTGGATATTTAATTCGGTTTGTCAGTTGCGGTTTACTGTTTTTTTGTGCAGTTTCAATCCTGGGGCAGATGCATTTGAGAGAGGAACAGTTTAAAACCATCAGGGTATTTATTATTTCAGCCGTTTCAGGATTTTTTGGATTAGCGTTATATAAGATCATTTCATTTTCCCCAAAGAAATCCAAATAGAGGTTTTGATGAATCTCCTCATATTTAGGAGGGAGTAATGGTCTGATGAACTTTGTGGAAGCTCAGTCTTCACTGTGAGTGACAGGCACATAAAGATTTGTAATCTTGAGTCTCAGGCTTGTGCAGTCTGATTTTGGTTGCTCATGAATATTTTTAAACATTTTGATTCTTGATTAGTCTCTAATCTATTACAAGCTCTGGGCCTATTTTAGCCAACTTTATATTTCAGCAAAGGGTCACTGGAAAACTTGGAGGCAACTTAGGTGGATCAGATGATACTACAAGGAGGGTATGGATTTTTCCTGGTTAAAGCCCAACACTTTATAGTTTAAGACTTGGAGTACCCGGAGATCATCTTTCTTTTTGCTTTTGAACTAATAACAGTTTGTCATTTTAATATTGAGAGTTTACAGATTGCCTGACATTATTATTATTATTATTATTATTATTATTACATTCTAATTGGCATATTCAAATGGATTTAGGGTGTTTATATTATGTAGGCTTATTATTCGTATTTACTTGTTATTTCTCGTGGTATTCCCCGTGGTATAATTTGAAACTTACCATCTGCCTGATATTTTCTGTTTTAATCTGCTATTAATGGTAAAAAGACGAGTTATGTGTGGTTCTGTGTTTTCCTGGAATGATCCACACTTGGCTCGGTGTCTTCCCGCTGCTGCTGACGGTGACTGAGCCAGTGTGACTGATTCTCCCAGTGATCGCCAGGGCTTCTCGGGTCCCGGATGAATGTGTCCGGGGACGCGCCTCATTAATCATCCCATCCGACAGTCAACAACCGAGAGACGCCACCGCTAGCAGTTTGGGCGTGCGAGTGCGCACACAGACACTTAAGCGTGCGCGCGTCAATGAATGTTAGAGAAGAGCAAAGAGAGAGGAGAGTTAGAGGAGATGGTCAGTGAGTTTTTCTTTCATAAATCCGTAGCTCCTGAGAGGTAACTCACAGCAAATAGGTGTCACAGTGGCAACACTTTGTTTATTAAACTTTATTGATCCTTTTATGGAGATCATGAGTCCTCTTGCTCCTGTCGATTGGCAGGTGTGACTGGGTCAGCCTCATTGTCCCTGCAGGAGCAAGTAGAGATTCAGTGCCTCTTTGAAGGAAACACCAGCTGGACCTGAGCAAGGTTGTTGAATCTTTCAAACTCTATCTAAATGTTTTCTTATCATATATACCGTAAACAAATGTGAGCTATTTTAAAAATTTAAAGGTAGAATCTGGAGGATTTGTCTGAGCTGTTCGTAAATGCGCCAGAAAGATACCAGTGTGTCAGATACCCATTTTTTGGGTTAATAAAGCATCCGCAACACAGCAAAATAATGAGAAAAATAAGGAAATGCCGGCAGAGGGCAGGGGTTATGTTTATGAGTCTATACACTATTTTTTGAATAAAATATTGCATAGTAAAACGATAAGTCCCGTAAGTATTCTAGATATAAATAAAAAGGATATCGCAAGAGGCAAAAACAAGAAAGTCACTGTAAAGTTAGTATTATGTAAATTCTCCTATAAATTGTGAGGTTAAATTTATGGAGACTATATACCATTTATACATATTTTTCATAAAAATCCAACATCACAATCACTTAATTACTCCCTATCTATAGCATATTGGGTCCCTTATGTCCATTAGGGCCTGCAGTAGAATAACTTTTAAAAGACGGTCTCTTGGATGCAAGGTTTCTTTATTTTATTTTTTTTTAAAGTTATTTTTTTGGCCATTTTGCCTTTATTGATAGGACAGCTTGAAGAGTGGACAGGAAATGGGGCAGAGAGAGAGGGGATGACACGCAGCAAAGGGCCGAAGGCGGGAGTCGAACCAGCGGCCGCTGCAGAGGACTAGCAGCCTCAGTACATGGGGCGGACGCTCTACCAACTGAGCTAAACCTCCGCCCCAGGTTTCTTTATTTTAAAAGAAATGAGTACTGTGGTCTGAAGAGTACAGCACTGCCTAATGAAATAATACATGAGTTTATAAGAGTTAGTGACAACACTCTAACTTGTCCTTGTTACCTCCCTCTTGCAGGGATTATTGGACTTTCCAGCAATGGGGTGTCTTCCACCGCTTCTGGCATTTTCATGTCACTCCAAACAATTAACCAATATGCAAGTTGGCCCTGCTTCCGACGTGATCGTTTTAGTGGTGGCACAGGACAGACTCTACATCCTGTTATTCTGCATGAGCTGTTACACCTGTTACAGGAAGTACTGGACCAGCTCTCCATTTAAAGGGTCTGATCTTCTGGCCTATGGGTATTGCCTTATTAGGTATCAACTGAGGATAGCTTAAGCTGGTGGCGAGGAGATTCGCCTAGCTCCTAACTGCCTTCATCCAAACATCTACCCTGCTTACACTGGCACAGCACCCGACTGAGTAGCCCTAGAGGTAGAATACTAAACCAGTCACGCCCGTTAACGGCCACTCTCCTCTTATTGATCTGGGCTCTTCATATGGTTGGTAGGATAATATTTATTTGGCCAGAGCAACCTGTACAAACCATCAATGATATTTTACATGCTATACCTGGTTATCAGTGCCTCTATGAAGGCATAAACTCAATGTCCACAACTCACAATTCTTATAATTCTAATAATAAACATGTTAGATTTCAAAACTTTAGTTAGTGAGCTGAGGCTGAGTGATTGAATGTCCAATTTAGAGAGAGAGGAAAGCATCGTATGGCCAATACAACCTTTCCTTTGCTACTGAACTGTTGGATCCCATTGAATCTCACAACCTTGTCCAAAATCCAAAAAGTCTCCAACAAGTCCTTAGTCCTTGGGAGGATGAACAAAGGAAATCCTCAGTATCCAACTCTAATCCTTCAGCTGGCTGGTAATGGTTAATCCTCATTTGCACGATCCTCTAGTTTCAGCTAAAGGTAAACAGAGTTTTCCTTCTGTGTCATGTAATGTAATGGATGCTGGTTATTTTCAGTGTAACACTTAACTTTATTGACCAAAATGATATCAGGGCATTGAAACATTAAACTTTCACTGGTATTTTTTTTAATAATTATAAATAATAAAATATAAATAGAGCTATCTTAAACTTGAATTAGGAAAAAAAAAAACTTCATGTCATGCCATATTGAACAACATATATGCAGATACCAATATATACCAATATGGCTGTGACAAGCCAGTAATGGGCCAATAAAATCAGTCACCTGATGTATCTGTCAGGCTCGAATATTGATAGATGTGGCATCACAAAATATGAGAACAGTACAACACAATAGAAATATCAAAGTGTGGATCATGCAAGACAGGAGACAAGCAAACGTGTGTGTGTGTGTGTGCGCGCGCGTAAGACAAAGTGAGACAGACAGCACCGCACTCAAGAGAGTGTCATACAAACAGCATGTTGAATTGGACCAGCAGTTCTGCCCTGAGCTTAAATCTCAGTGCTGACTTTATCCCTTCTTGGACTAGATATGAGACACTCGGGGGAATAGACAATGTCATTGTGACCAATGGTCTGAGGCATGGACTGAAAAAGATTAACATTTCCATCCTAGCGGGGAAAACACACTCACACACTAAAAGTCAATGGGCTGGTTGACCCACCGACTGTGTGGAATCTCCCAAAATGCGCCTGTGAGGTATGTGTGTACCAATTAAAGACAGAGAGATTTATTCATGTTTTGTCCTATATGCATTTGAGTGTTTTTGCGTGTTCATTTATATGTTCATGCATATATGGTTTTGCAAATGAATGTATGTTGAGAAATAATCCAGGGATTTTCTCCTACACAAACTTGGCCTAAGGCATGTGTCAGTTTTGTGTTGTACTTCAGTAATGCTTTGCATCTATTGCGTTCTGACAAAATTTAAACAAACATACAGTATACATAGGCATACATGTACGTAAGTGCGAGATGTATATAAGAAATACAAACTCACAGAAGTGTGTACACAAAAGTATACACAACCACAGCCTTTGATCTTTTTAAAATGAATTGCTGTATTTACTATTGACTGCTGACTGCAAACCAAGTTGCCCCTTGGGGACATTAACGCTCCTGTATACTCTACTCTGCTCTTGGGATGGGTATCAAGAACTGGTTCTAAATTCTCACTGATTCCTGATTGGTCAGTTCCAAAATATGAATTCATATCCTGAATAAACTGTGCAGCTATTGTTGTTTATATAACATTAATTCGCTCTACATAGCCATTAGTGAGTCTGCTTTTAAGAGAGACAGCTCAGGGAGTGAGATGCAAAGGGCATGTGTGACATTGTATCTGTGAACGTAGCAGCGAAGTGCACTGT
This sequence comes from Lutjanus campechanus, assembly GCA_027495735.1. Classification (NCBI taxonomy): domain Eukaryota; kingdom Metazoa; phylum Chordata; class Actinopteri; order Lutjaniformes; family Lutjanidae; genus Lutjanus; species Lutjanus campechanus. The sequence goes on along the minus strand of JAJHUR010140493.1, from coordinate 22,752 downwards.
CTGTACAGTTTCTTATATATTGCTGAATGGGGGCAGCCCCGACGTTAGCAACGGCTTTGCTCAGGAGATGACCACCGTCCTTAACCCCTGTACCAGTTACTCCAGTTAAAACATTGTTGAAACTTTCCACATCTTTGCATGTCATATTTTTATTTTTTGCATGAAATTATGGAAAGTAGTATCGATAAGTGTATTGATGAGTATCAGTGCTGATATTGGGGCCACTGAAACGTAGATCACGTTTGTCCTTGTAGTCCAGCTGTGCGCTCTAATTACTTGTCACTGTATAATATGTATATTTGTTGTTGTTGTAGTCTGCAATTTCTTACCAACTTCAATACTGTGATGTCCTGTAAACATTGGGACATTCATTTTTCCCTTTGCACTCAAATCACCATGTTTTAAGATTTGATGGATTAAGATTTCTCACACGGGAAATTTCTGACAGGAATATCAGCTCAATGCATATTGTAATTTTGTGTGATGGTGTATTTTGTATGCACAGATATTTGGCAGTTGTACAGCATTCTTGAATGTTAACAGTTTACTTTAACCTAATTGTTTGAAACGGAAAATCTTTTTCTTTTAATCAGCCGTGAACTCGCCTGTTCCGCTTGTGCACCATTGTTATTCATCACTCACTGCGTAAAGGGCAGGGTATACATTTTTAACATTCTCAGCAGCACTGTGCGGAAAGTAAAGGATGTGCCTTTAAGTCAGTGTGTTAGTGACACCGTGGGTGGCTAAATAGGATGCCCCTAGAGCCTGTCTGATATAGAATCAGATTAGCCTTTTCTTATCTCATTAAGCATGCCAGGCCGTTTGACATAGACATCATTCTGGTTGCACCTCCAGGGCCACACAGGGCAAGACAGGGTTTCCTGTTCTTCAGTATAATTCATTATACCACATGAAAGAAAATTAAGGGGTTTAGATTAATCTAATGGCAACACAAACTTTCGTAGTTGAGGTTGAGGCATTCATAGTTCCTCCCATCATATTTGATTGGGGCCTGACTATAAGGAAACCCAATTTAGCCATAGCTTTTGTATCAAAGTGGTTCATTTTAACTGATATTTCGGTTGACCAATATTAGCCTGAATGGGCTGATCACAGATGGATCATATCATTTTTACCAAACATATAATGCAGAAAACGGTGTTTGGGGTAATTCAGATTTAGCACAATGGTGAGCATTTATGAGGACAAGAGGAGCCACATGGCAGGAATAAATACTGAGAACCTGTGCTTCTGTTTTTTAAAACCTTACTGAAATTGACTGGCAATATTGAAATATTCAGCTATTGACTGATAACTGATGAACAGCACTGCTGTTTTTTTAGAGACTCATTATTCTTTCTTCTTTTCTCAGTGTTAATTTCTGCAATTGTTTGGTGAATATTTGTGTTTATCTTTGAGAATATTTTAATTAAATATTCTTTATTAAAGTTATTTGGTTGAAAGAGCAGCCTTCTGAGTACCTTTTTCATATTGGCAGAAATTCAGTGAACAATCCACATTCCAGCACAAAAATTCACCATATTGGCCACCATCTCGGCAGTTGAATTTTTCACCTGGCTGGATGTGGCTGATTGAAAGCAAACAAGAGAATAATCTGGTTTGACCTCACAGTCTTACCACAGTAACATTAACACTGTTGAAAAGAGTGCTGTTCATTTCCACTGTCAACAAATGAATCACTGTGATTATTATCATCAGTCACTGTTGGAAAAATGTCAATGAGATATAATTTTCCAATGCATTAAGCAACACACAGGTAAACCTGATGCCTAGCCTGTGTGTCTGTCTGTCTGTGTGTGTGTGTTGGTTCCCAGTAGGAGGTGGTAATAATAGGATTATATGGCTGGAGGAAGCAGACTGGTTTGGCTAAGATTAGATCTGCTCAGTACTTGGTGTTTAGTGTTGTTTGGCCCCTGTGTGTTTCTGTGTGCACATGCCTGTGTTTTGGGTGCTGGTGTTTGTGTGCCCACATTGGTAGATTTATCAGGCACTGAGTCAAGTGAGTCAGAGCTAGGAAACAAGGTCTAGTTGTTAATTGTACTGCCATTTCTCTCTTCCACCCGCCCTGTCCTCCCTTGTCTAAACTGCTCTCTCCCTCCTGCTTTTTTAATCCATCGCTACTTTGCACTCCCTCTATTTTCAATAAATCTCCCTCATCCCCTTTTCCTCATTCTCCTCATATAACTATTCCTTGCTCTCGCTTGTCTTTTTTTCCTCTTTAAAAAATTCCAATAATATAAAAAAAAAACTTTCATGCCCTGCTTCCTTTTTTTTACCCAACTGTCTCATTCTTAACTGCCCTTGATGATTCCTCTTGCCTCCCCCCGACTCCTTTCCCCTTAGTCCTCTGATTTCTCAGTCTTTCTCTTATCATTTGAGTCTGTTTTTTTTCCCTCTCTCTTGTCTCCTGCTCCTTTCCTTGTCCCTAACTATCTCTAATTCTCTCTATCCCTACTTGGCTGTCCTCAGTGGTTTTATCATCTGGCCATAATCGCTTCCCTCCCCTCCTGTATTTCTTCATCTTCTTTTTTCAGTCTCTCTCCTCACAATCTGTCCCCTTCTCGTTCCACTCCTGATTACAAAAATATGTTTGATAAAAAAGTCCCCACTAGCCACTTTTCAAGCGAGTAATGTGATGCTTCTGCTTGTGCATGCTCATGCAAACTCTCAAAGCAGCACCTACTTGTGTGTGCGCGTGTGTGTGACCACTGCAACAACCAGACTGACATGGATCGCAGCCAAATAGACAGAGCCACACTGCAGTCTCTTCTTTCTGTCTCATACAGCTTTTAAATTTTGCTTGCCCCATCAGCGTATACATATTTCATCTCACTAAAACATAAATTCATGACAGTACTTTTGAAACAAAAATGCTTGACCTATAAGCCACTGCTTTCCAAAAAGCACTTTATTTTCACAGCACAAGGAATCAGAATTGCTTCATTTCATAGACGCTGATAATAAATGGATATAAGTGTAGCTTGAAAAGAATATCTTAACAACTTGCATGGTAACACATCATGATAATTTGACCAAGAACTGAACAGCCCTCACCCTTGAACCTTTCAAAATATTTCCGCAAACATGTACAAGTAATATATCACTGTCGAGGGGGGAAAAAAAATGCAACATAAAAACATAGGTTGTTTTAATTACTTTCTTTTACCATGATTTTTTTTTTTACCATCTTGCTTATGAGTACTGTCCAAGTTAAAGAATTGGGTACAAACAGGCAGCATGGTTATTAATCATGGAATTGAACATTTGTTATTTCAACTTAGTTTACAGTACAGCTCTGTTGTGCTGCAAATGACCCTCTAATAATGTAAAGGTCTAATACTGTCTAATAAAGAACATGTTTTTTCTAGTTTTTATCTAATTTGATACAAAGTACGGCTTGTTATATCTTATTTGTGCTCTGTAAAATAAAGTGTGACCGAATATCTTAACTTGCATGGTGACACATTGCGATAACGTGACTAAGAACTGAAAAGCCTTCACTCTGTGCATATTTGAAGAAATATTTTGAAAGGTGCAAATGTAATATATTGCTAAATCATTCATATTAAGATGTTTATGTAGAGGCTTTTTGCTCATTTTCTAACTGTCATAGAACTGAAGCATAGCAAACATCTACCAGAAAGTAATTCATTGTCACAGCACCATGACTGTTTTTCTTCTATTCCCTCTCAGCTTTGTGCTTAGACTGCTGTATCGCTCTCCTTGAAGAACTGAAATTTCTCTCTTGGAAGTGAATGCTACTGCAAGGCTATCTATGTTTCATCATGGGAGCAAGGCCGAGTGATACAAATGTACACTGACAAGTTATGCAGCATAATTCCCCTAACAATGTCAGCAACGTAACATGCTCACACACACACACCCACACACACAGAATCCCGCACCACGCAGCTCACAAAGACACACAGACTTACCCGTTTTCCTCTTCCCTCTACAGTTACACATACAGGCACACACAAACACACACACACACACACACACAAACCTGGCGAGGTCATTGAATGTTACTGACTTCACACTCATTGAAAACTGAGCCTATAATGGGGATTGTAGTATAGGTGTGTAATTGGGTAATTCTGCATCCGAAGATACAAATAGGTGCATGCACACTTCTCTGTATGACTGTACATGTGCCCGTGTAAGCGTGTGTGTGCATGTGCGAATTATAGGATGTGAAAGTTATTCTAGTGGAATGTGTTCTCATTAGAACCCGTCAGAATCTGTCCACCTCGTTAGACAAGGGTCTCTGAGATGGAGACTGGGCTGGCAGGATAGGAGGAGGAGGAAGAGAGAAGGACATTTAGAGAAGGAGGCAGCATTTATCAGAAAAGAGAGAAGGATGAGGAGAGACAGCTCGAGGAAAGACGGTCAGGAGGCGAGGATTCTCTCCGACACCTTGTCATTCAATATTACTGTTGTTATTATAATCTGTAGCTGCATCAGAGTGCAGCCGTTGCATTAGTTAGAGAATGGACCTGGCTGTGACATTTAATACTGCTCTTCCCTTTGGTAATACCTGGCTTTTTGTCCAACTTGATTAATCATATAACAGCCTTCATAATTGCTTTTTCACTTAATTTGAATATCCACTTAAAATTCGCTTATTGTTCATCACCATCATCTTTTTAAATTTGTCTTTATAGGACCTACACTATTAACACAGTGTTAAGGGATACAGAATGGAAAAAGCTGAGAGAATTTAAAACCAAACTAGAATTAAACCAAAAAAAGAAATATTAAAAATAGAAGAAGTGGACAGCGAAATAAAACCATGATGATTCATTTTTTCCTGTTCCATTCTGTCAAATAAAGTTGTAACCTGGAATTTATAAGGTTATACTCTGCTAACCTAAGTTCATCTTGAGCTGTAACTTGGGGCTAGACCTCACTGAGCCTTAAAAGACTATCCCTGCAAAGCCAGCTGAAATCTCAGGAGCTCAGTTTTTGCTACACGACTTTAGTTTAGAAATCCACTGGGAGTCATTTGTGGGCAGGTGAACTTGCCCCATCAGCAGACTATGTAGTGAGGTGCAGATGATGATGTGACTTTCAGCCTATGAAACATTTGAAACATTTACAGTGGATGTTGCAAATCTAAAATGAAGCAATATTTTGCAACTGCAATGTCTGTCTGTTTTTATTTATTTATATACCCACTTTTACTGGATTATTTAGGACAATATTGATTTGACAGTTTTGAAAGTAGTCTCATGAGTGCCCATTTTTCACATCAGGGTTCAGCGTTAATGTTTTTTTTATTATTATTATTTTAACCCTCCTGGTTGGGAGTGGGTCAGAAATCTGCTAGCCTTAAGAGAATTTTTACTATTTTGTTTTTAAACCATGTTTTGTCATTAACTGACTAATAGAATTACTTGCTCACACTTCAGCTCATATATGTCTTTAAAATGAGTTGAAAATTTAGATAGATAGATTTAGATTTACTAGCCCATTGTGGCATTTTACTTGCCCAGTGCAAGCAGGTAATTATGTTGTTGAGCATATCAAGTGAGGACACAAAAGACTTGAATTTGGTGCTGATTTTACTGTACAAAACCTGACTGAGTTACCCTCTGCATTGAGTTTTAAACTACCTAATGTAGTTGAAATCTTGTGTTTGTTAGCCTTAAATGTACCAGTTAAATCACTTGGAGCAAGTAAATAGATCAATGAGAACAAGTGGCCTGGATTAATCTTGGGAGTGCCAGAACTGAACTGCAGCAGGGCACAGGAGGTGTTAAAGAGCAGTGTAAGTGAACCTGACCCAAATCATTAATGTCAAAACAACAATGTCAAACGCAGCACAAAGTAAAACTGGGCAGTAACCTCTGTCAGCTGCAGGCAGAACGTTTAGACACACTGACTAGAGCAGCGTTATACCCCTTGTACATGCTCTTGAACAACATCCAATGCTGGGGTAGGCATCAATATAAATGGGTGGTTTTGTGTCCAGCAACCAAGGATGAGTTCCTAGTGCAACAATAAGGACATGATCCCTCACTGACATCCCACCCACAAATACTGCCAATCGTGTTTGTTGTAGCTGGCCAAGCTGCAGCCAGGGACTTGATCCAAAGTACTGTCATGGTGGGAAAGCAAATCTAGTGAGGTGCCTTTGTTTTCTTTGTCTGAGCCACATTCAAAAGTGGTGAAAAAATTACTAATTAATGCACATGTTTGTTCATCCAACAGGTAACTAAAGATCTACTGTATAATACCAGTGGCACTATATGGCTTGGTAGACCAATACCATTAATGTATTATTGTTTTTCTTATTTTTTATTGATAAAAGTATAGCATTTATTGAAAATTTGTAACATGTTGTAATTGTGGTGGTGTGTTATTGTTTCAGTGCATATTGCTGTTTTGCCTTTCATCAGTCATTGATTGATTTTACCTTCCTGGTTTTTGACGGAGTATACGGTTTCCTGTGACACATGGAAGCAGTAAACTCCTCAGTGGTATTTTTTCGGATTGCTCTCCAGGTCACTGTTTTTTTTTAATATGTTTAGTGTTTTGTGTTTGCTTCAAATCCAAGCAAATCAAGCATGAGTGATCCATAGTATTAGGGTTGGATACTAAACCAAGTGCTAATGTCGGTGGTTCCTATATGACCGGTACCTATCATAGCACAGTATATGGTGCCTCATTTCGGTGCCTGAGCAGTACTCTCTATATGGCTCTGGCAGCAGGTGATGTGATGTCAGCCCTCCCTTAGCTTGTACCTGTCTTAAATATAGTTAAAATGCCAAGCTAAACAGTCTAAAAGTGTGGTTGTATGTCACTCAAAATGCTTCCAGCAGCAGGTGAGATGTGCAACTAATAATAATAATAATTAATAATGATTTCAAGTTCAGATTTTCCTTAGCAATGACAAAAACTGTTCTTTAATGTCATTTTGTGCTCCTTAAGAAAAAGTATCACTTCAGGCACCATTAAGGCACCAGTACCATTTTAAAAGTATTGTTTTACCTTTGGTATAAGAAAAAACCCAAAACCAAATGATATCCATTCTTACAAATCATACATGTCATTAGCCTTTATTATCGTTAGCCTAGTCATAAAAAAAACATGTGATAATGAGAACTGCAGAGGTGTAATTGGGTCATAATATGAACCTTAAATGACACTGTACTAATGTAGTATTCAGTATTCACACTGCTCTGCATAAACAGCTATCTTCAAAATAGGTCAAACTTTCAGTAACTGAGAGAAAAAACCTGCTAGAAGTCTGATATTTGACATCAAAGTATGGATTTACCACAAATATTGCACATTGCAGAAGAGGGGATGTTGGGTTTGGACACCATTGATAGATAAATGAGTTTCTAATATATGAAATGGAAAACATACATTATTTAGTCACAGTGAGTACAGTGATTTAATGAGACTTTGAGCTAATTACATTAACTAATTAGTTATTGCTCATGTAAAAATAATCAGCATACATTACTAAGTCATTAGCCAAGAGTTTGCCAGTGATTTAGCATTAAAAAGCTGTAATCCTGATTTATATGAACTTGCATTTTGTCAGAGGAGAATTTAACAGTTGCTTTTGCTCATCCCTTTGAGTTTAACCTATATTTCTGCAACATTAACCCTTTGATCTACACATGCCTGGTGGGTAGCATGATGAATCTGGGGATTACACATTAAAAACCCCAGCACAACATCTGTTCAACTGTCTCCCTTACACACGCGCGCGCACACACACACACACACACACACACACACACACACACACACACACACACACACACACACACACACACACTTTCTTCATACTGAATCTCATCATGCCTGTCTTTCACTCTCCATATTTTTGTCTGTCCATATAGAAGCTAGCAAAGTCAAAATGTGTGTGAGAGAGAGAATTTGTCAGACTGTGCATGTCAGTGCATGTGTGTCTGCACAAGTCCCTTTCTGTCATAATGGATGTTGGAAATCTAGCCACCAGCTCATGTGGAAGAGTGCTGTGGAAAAGGGCATTGTGCCGCAGCTAAGACAAATGTTGTTATTACTCTCAGCCTTTGCATTCAATTTGTTTTTTAAGCCGCTTGAATACCCCATTTACAGCCCAAGATTAAGTGAATTAATCTTTGGGCTACTTCCATTGAAGAAACACTTCTCCTTTTTCTCTTTAGACTCAAAGGAAAAGCACAGAGGCAGAATGGGAACATACTGTAGACAGTCAGTCACTTGGAAAACATAACCTGTATTTCTGTGTGTGTGTGTGTGTGTGTGTGTGTGTGTGTGTGTGTGTGTCTATTTCTGTATAGTGAAGCTGCTATATATATGTGTGTGCATGTCCTGACTGAGTCTGTGTGTCTATGTATGCCTCACTGGGGTGTATGTTTGACTTTTTGTGGAAATAAAGAGGAGAAAGAAAAAGAAGAGGAGAAGAAATGTATCTGGGGAGGCAAACAGGAGGAGTTTTCTGCTTGGTTTAATGCGAACAACATTTCCGCTAAAATCACACCTGTGCTTCCAGTAGACCTGGCTCAGTGAGAAATAAATCTCTGAGTGTGTGCACATATGTTTGGGTCTGTTGGTGTGTGCTGCACATAGACAATGTTCAAATGTTCATTGTGTTCCATGGGTGTGCTTGACTCAACGTGTGTTAGGAAATGAATTTGAGTGTGCCAAAGGATATGTGTGTACCCTATGCATGTGTTTGCATGCATTGTGTGCACATGTTATTGTGGTGTGTGTGTGTGTGTGTGTGTCAGCCAGGAGAAAACAGTGGATAAAGTGCATAGTAATTGGGATGTCAGACAGGCCTGGCCTCTTGCAGAGTCTTGGAACAACTTACAACAGGATTGCCATAAACACTAGGATTCACACAATAGTGTTTGTGTGTGTGTGTGTGTGTTCTTTATTTTTGGCCCCTGTCAGGATCTCAGTCCTTTATTATTGGATATCTGCTGATTTCAAGGCTGATCCACCAGTTATATTTACCTAAATGTTGATTAAATACGTATCTGACACATTAATTAACAGCTGAAGCCTTCTAAATGTGCCCCACCTTATTTTTCATGAGCTTATTGATTCAAATACTGAAGCCCCTGATTCAAAACTATTAAGCTGAAAAGCTTAAATTATTGATATGATATGAATGAAAGTTTAACTGGATGAATGAGTGATGCGATTCACTAGAGAGGAGACATATCACTCTGTTGTCTGTTATTGGGACCACAGAAACACTCGCGGTTGTACAGTGGTGTTACAGAGTGATCCTTCTTTTACCTCATAAATAATCTTTGGCAGAGTACAGAAGCCTGTTTGCATAGAGCCCACAAACCAACAACAGCCAAGTTTAATTTTGACCCGCTATCAAGTTACTTGTGGAATCGATGTTAATTAGCAACAGCTGATATGACCTGCTGCCGCCGCTGTTTGTCATTTTAACAAAAAACAAAGTTTGTTGTTTGTCTTTGCTGGTTTGTGGCGGTGAAAAATTAAAAGTTGCTTCCATTCTTTAGAGAGAGAGAGAGAGAGAGAGCAGATCATAGCTTAGAGAATCTATGTGTTGTGTGAGTTATGCGAGTCAATCTCTGGTGTAACCAAATCATTTTTCACATTCACTGTAATTTTCATTTGCATAAGCAGTGAATTGCTGCACTGTACTGTAGGCTATCATTAAGGAGAGCAGTGCTAGCAGGCTGATATGACAAAACATAGTCATATTCAGCTTCATTTTATACCAGTGGTTCTCAAACTTTGTCTGGCATGCCCTGCTTCAGAAGTTGAATTATGTTTGCAGCCCACACCCCACAGTTTTTTAAATCAATCATTAACATTGACAGGGGAAGCAATGATCCAAGAATTTTAGTGAAAAAAGGTTACGTAGCATGATATCATCAGCAAACTCTTGCTTGTTTATTTTTCTTGCACAAATAATAGATATTTTTGAGTGTTTGTCCCTTACGCTTAATCTCTTTAAGGGACTGATGTTTCCATGAAATGCCTCCTGGCTCTCATTCTGTGCTGCTTTCCACAATATTTTATGTTATTTTTTCATGACCCCCAGAAATTATCTCATGATCCCCTTGGGGGCCCCAACCCTCAGGTTGAGAACCACTGCATTAAAATATGCCTGGATTGGCCCTGATCTAGATCCTGAGGATCGTCCCTAGTAATTTTACTTGTGCGCTTCTGCTCACATGTGAGTGAACAGTTCGTATGCGGAAAATCTGTTTGTACATAGTCTGTATTGCAAACAACCTGTCTTGGCTAGTGTGTGTGTCTGTGTGTGTATGTACGTGTGTGTTAAAAAATAGCTTTTGTGTGTACAAGATGGAGAAACAAAGAGAGTTGAGGCAGGCTAGATGTGGATGTGGTCCATTAGCTCTGGTTCAAGGTGCTGTTACAGTGTAAGCTAAGATTAGTCAGACAGGGGTCACTGCTTCCTCTTTATACCTTTCTTTCATCTGCCTCCTCTCTGCCTTCCTCTATATTTTTCTTTCACTGTGGCATTCCTTGTCTTTTTCTCCCTCTCCTGGTCCCATTTGTCTCTGTCTTTGTGTTCGTCACACTGTTTTATTCACTGAGGCTGCCTCTTACTCTTTCACTCTTTATTTTTCTTTCACTCTATTTAATGCCACCATGTTTCTGTCTCTTGTCACATTGCTCCCTCATTCATATCCTGGTCATCTGGCTTTCCTTAACCATTTTGTCTCTGCTTATCTTGCAGTCTGTTCTCTTTATGTTTCACCTCTCCCTCAAGCTGTTTAGATTATCAGGTCTAGACAACATTGACACAACAATTAAATTTGCTTGACAAAAGCAGTGAGCATTGGATTGCTGACTATAGCACTAGTGCTGGGCCTACAGATAATGTCAGACTTTCCACATGGAGCTGTCTAATGCCAGTTTTCTTGTTTTGCAGTATTAAGATGAAATAAGGCAAGACGAGGCCAGGCAAGTTGATTTGTGTAGCTCATTTTATACACAAAGGCATTTCAAAGTGCTTTACATACAGTAATGCACTAAAACATAAAAAGAGAGAAAAACAGCATAAAAAACATTAAAGGCAAATTAAAAGAAGATAACTGACAAACCAGAAAATAGGTCCAGCATTTGTGTTCAGAATTGCTTCAGTCCTGCTTGGAATGCCTTTACAGACATCTTGAACTTTTGTGTGTAGTAGACTATTTTACTAAAGAATGAGTGAAATATATCTGCAAGAAATCAATAGATGTAACATATCATCTAACTAAATGACACAGTTAAGCAGCAGTTAAGTTGTGATGGGTGTCTTCCTATAGAAACCCAAAATATGTAAAGCCATTGCCCCATCATGGAGATACTTTCAAAGACTCAGCTGTCCGTGATTCCTCTTGTTAGTGCCTTTTGCCTTTTATCAACCAGCTAATTCTGTTTAAAGTGCCTAAATTGTTATATTGCTTGATTAGTCTGTGATTTTCATTACTGTCAACTCTATCTCTGCGAGATCCAGTGAAATATGTGGCAGATGCATAGCAGGGTTGGGGTGATGTGCAGTGCCGTCGTTGGATGAATGATTTTGAAAAAAATATCTAATTGTGCTCTTTTAGAGTGATATTACAATTGCAATATGATATGAAAGGGAATGATGATTTTTACATCATTATTCTCATTTTCATTGAAAAACATTAAAATGATTATGGTGTGAATTTTGCATGCATCTACTGTATACCGATGTTTTATTGAGTCTGTAGAATACGATGTATAGGCCTGGATGTCTTTGCAGCACAACCATATTTCATTTAAATTTATTACAAATATTGCGATTTTGAAAATTGCAGCTGGCCATATTGTGATTTTGATAAAACTTTGATACTTGTGCAGCCCTACTGTGATGTCTCCATGTGTGTTATTATTTGCTTATTAAACCTGCCCAGTTAGGTGAACCCAAGATGCTTGGTTACATTGGTGGCAGCAGTGTTTCTTTTCTCTGGGCTGTTGTCGTTGTGTTTCTTAAAATCATGCAGTTGTTACTTGCACTAATGTTTTCATAGCTTAGCTTCCCCAGTGTACCTAGCCGGCTAACTTTGTTTCGAGGTGCAGAGGCTCAACACAACCAAGTTACAGACATGTGGTGCAGAGACAAAGACCTTTTAAAATCCAGCACAGGAATGTATGTCTGACACTCACCCATCAGGGTTGTGAGAGTTGATCCGCCTGTTCCTTTCACTGGTGATGGGAACCAGAGTTTTCTTGGCTGAGTGACAGAGGTTGCTGCTAGAGCGTCAGTGGGAATCGGCAGTGGCTACAGTGGTGAGTTGGTGAACAAGACCATGTTCACTGTGGATATCATCATATGCCAGTTTGGTAGACTTTGTATAACCCTTCTGCAAAGACTTTTTTTAAGGTAGAAACTATGGGCAATGAGCTGATACATGAACCAAATTCTGCTTGTGAAAAGCAGAGTGAAGTTCCTAATTTACTCCAAGGGTTTAGGTTACTGGAAAATACTTCTGTATTGGAAAATCTTTTCTATCACCATCCCTCCTCCCACGCACAATACAATCGGTTAATATGCTCTTCAGCAATAATTCTGGTTAATCCTGCCCTTTGTGGAAAGAGGTCAAATTACTAATTAATGTATGATGTGCGAGTTTGTTAACAATGAGCTCAATTTAGAGCTGCTGGAAGTGCCACAAAGACAATATTAAAGGCAGCAGCAGCACAGCTGTAGATTGAGTTAGGTCAATCCTTTAGCAGCTCAGTTGATTAATTTGGAATTTCATTAAATCCCCATTAAACTGTTGCTTAATGAGTGCACACCATTAAAATTCACTGTATGTTTCACATTTCCAAATTGTGACCCCAAATGGAAAAAAAAATTGGGAATTAATTTTAATATTATTACTTGATAAATTCTCATTCTGTCTGCTGGCATCTCTATCGGTTGTCTAGAGATGAAATGATGATGGCCAACATGGAGGGGATTACTGCATGGCTGATCACAGATCAGTTTCAGCTCTTTAATCTGTGTCTGGGATGAACAGAGATGCTGACTGAGTACATGGCAGAGCAACACACTCTCTCACACACACAAATAGGCAGACAGGCAGACAGGAAACCTCAAATCTGATTTATAGATTTATCTACTCAGCCAGCACCCTACCATGCTCCTGTATTTTAGCTTGGCCGATGGATAAATTATTGAAGTCTTCATATTCCTGTGTGCACATCTGAGTATGACTGAGTTTGTAAGTGTGTGTGTTTACATGTGCATGTACCTTTGTATGCCGGTTTCTACATGTATTGTTTGGAGGATGCACAATTACAGATAACATACACACACACACACACACACACACACACACACACACACACACACACACGTAGCCTATAGTGCAGCAGAAGTCTTCTTTTCTTTTTACTAAGGAGGCAGAAAAGTGTGCTATCGATTGACTGTGAGAGCAGAGGAGAGGCGAATGCTCTTTGGCATTCTTTGAAGGACACAGTGCAAAGTGCTGCCCTAAAAGCTCAGTGTGGGGTCTGATTCTTTGCCTGGATGTGAAGCTGGTGTAGTCTGTGCATCCAGGTGTGTAGTCAAGTCCTTAAAGCGGTCAGTGGCACAGGCAGTCAGCTTTGCTGGCAGTAAGGAAAAATTCTATATTTTGTACTTACATTTCATTTATTTGTTTTTAGAAGACTTTCCTCATATTATAGTTATATTGTCATGTATTCATGTTCACAGCTTTTCATGAATTTATTAATGCACCAAAGTGTAAAACTTGTTTTTTTGGTTTAATTATAGAGAGGGTATGCATGTGATGTCACTGTATGCAGAAGCCACTGCGGTCAAACCCACTGAGTGGCAAAAAGACGACTGAGTGGCAGCATTAGGATTCAACTTGACTGCTGTGAAGAACCAAAAAACACATCTAAAATGTGGAAGAGCGGGTGTGCGATTGACTGTACAAATAGATTCCACAGGAAATTGTAGCTCTTTCTTTCTTAAGCCAAAAGCTAAAGAAAAGAGAAGCAAATGGATCAGTGCAAGTCATAGAAAAAAATAGAATAAAAAAACATGGATTTGCAGTAATCATTTTGTGTCAGGTATTTTGGATTTTGTGGTAAAACCATAACCTAATTTACATTTTGCATTGACTGTTACATCAGGTAAATATTTAGCATCTTAAATCTTAATTCCGTGAAACTGAGTGTTTTGCTCTACAATTGTGCAACGCATTGCACATTGTCACCGTGGACATCAGTGCAAATATCAACATTGCTGTATGCTAACATGTCTCTCCAATAATGTAATAAAAAAAAAAAATCTGTACAAATATGTACACATACAGCCAGAATATCCTTTGGTGTCCACGGGCACTTTAATTTTTTAATCCAGTCTCAATGTAACATTATGACAAAGTGTCCATGCTTTTGTAAACCTCCTTTGCTTTGTGTATTTCCCCAGCATCAAGGTACAGAATAATGCAAAAATTCCTGGCCACATGTAGGTGTCTATCAACCACTGTGTCTTTGGTACGTTGTAAGGATTACTGTTGAGTTTAACTGCCTTTAGCTAAAGCAGATAATTGTTTTAATCCTGGTTTTGCAGTTTCTCCTACTAACTGCTGCCATGTTGCAGGATGTTTTGCTACTCAGTCCGACTGAGGGGTGTGTTTTAGTGGAAAAGTGATGTCAACAAAACCCTCTATTGTTTTCTATGCTTTTATTATGTAACATCCACCACACTATTTCATGGGGAAAGAGAGATTATAACTGAGTTTGTCAATCAAGTTTGTTGTGGGTCAGTAGCCTAACTGTAGAACCAATTTTAGTCTTGTTCAAATGTAAAAAGTTTGTTGGTTTTGTGTGTGAATGGTTCGTTGAGTGTGTAATGGGTAAGCAAATGACCAGTCAAACTAATCATTTTGTGTTTCACACCAAACAAATACAACAATAAGCTAACCATGGTTTCTGAATAGAAAAACACTGTTCACTGAGTCTGTACCTCTAAGTCAATCATGACAGACAGTATTGCTTATCAAAATGCATAAAAATGTGAGAATAGACTGAAGCTACAATTTGTTGGAACAGAAAAACTCAAATTGCCAGCCATAAATGTTAATCAAATTGAAAACTTCAGAATCGGTCCTCTCACAACTCTTAAGAAGCGACTAACAAGATTACCCAATTTGAAGTGAGTGGCACGGGCCTTAAAACTTGATTATTTAAAAAGTGCGCTATATGTGTTGCATGCTGCAAGATACTTTAGATAAAAGCATCCATTAAAAGGCTTACACTTACATCAGACCAATTGCGCAAAGTACTTAGAAAAGTTTTGATTCAGTCAGACATTTGAAAAAGAAAATCAAAGTCTGCACTCACCTGACAGTTTAACTAAACCAAAAGAGTTAAATGGAGGGAAAAAAAATCATTGTGTCCTCTACCCTCCTTGCTCCTCTTCTTTTTTTTTTGGTCCTCTGAATTTTTCAAAGAAAAAAGACAGGCAATCACACTTTCAGCACACCTGTACTTTATATGTACAGTCACACACAAACACACACACACAGACACAGATATTCAGCAGGCTACTTTCATCTCAGAGATGAAGGGGGGCATGGAAGAGGGGAACAGAGGACAAGGGCACTGTGGAAGTGTTGTGTTTAGTCAGCAGAGTGTGTCAGCCAGCTAATGGACAGACAAGCCACAGACTCTCCCTGAATGGGATCCAAAACCATTAGCAACTTGCACACTTCAAAGGGTGGTAATGGGTGATCCTGTGAAACCACCCTAATGTACAGTGTGTGTGCATGTGTGTGTCTTAGTTACCTCTGTGCATGCTTGTTGCTGGCATGTTTGTGCATGTGAGGTTCAGTGGGTTAATTCCTTGACTTCCCCGTGAAGACAGGTTGATGTAGACATAAATTACTGGCAATAGGATGGCAGTGCTTTTTTCACCTGAAAACAGCAATGAAATCATGTCAGTTAGCCTAATATGCACTAAGCACGTGGTGTTGCCCTGTACTACCATTTGACTTTATAGTGTCTAAGAAATCCATGTAAATGGGCATGGAGGTGTAAACAGTATAGAAGTACACCAGTATAAATTTGCTCTACAGTATGAATTTGAGCTATACTGTGTGAGCCAGGGACTAAAAATCGTCTCAGATTCAGGATTTGTCATCATCAGCTGGCACAGCTAATCATCTGGAAAACGTGAGAGCCCATGCTGCTTTGTTTTGAAAAGAAGTGCTGCACAGTCGAGCAAGCGCACTGTGCTTGTGTAAAACATGGTGGTGGTGGACAAGGCTGTGGACAGAGCGGATTAAGATATTTCTTTTGCTTTCTTTCATCTTCAAGTGGGTTCACCGTCTGCACGGCAGTCTCTCTGCTCACTTCACTCTGTGTGTGTGTATGTGGAGGAGGTGCAACATGGCAATAAATTATACCAGAACTTGAAAAGCACCAATAATGGTGGAGGATTGACAGATTTTTATGTGGCAAACTAAGCTAAGTAGTATACAGACAGCTTTGGTTTTGGCTTGTTAGTAACAATTTGCTCCTGTGCATACAATGAAGGGGAGGAGTTGGTAAAAAGAGTGCTGCATTTTTCTTTGGACATGCCTCTGGTTTGAAAGGTCAAATAACATGCAGAAAATGAGAATGCACAAATTATATCAGACGACATACAAGTCGTCTACAAGTTTTGTATAAATGCTCTTAAAAGACCTGTGGTCTATGTGAAATATGTCTGAGTGATACAGAATGCAGTAATAGCTGCAATGCAGTTGCCATACCAATGCTTTATCCCTTCAGAGGCATTATATTGGAATTTTAATGAAAACGAGTAGCATATACTGTGATATATACTGTTACTGTCCATGCTCCAGATTATTCTGCAATATAAATTTTTGTCCATACCACCAATCTCTAATGGGTCGCGATCTTAATGACTGAGAATTAACCTTAATATTAGCCTATATGGATCTGTTCAGTTTACTAAATTGTGTCTAGTGTCATCATCTGTTAATCCCAGTCTTTTGGTTTATGATTGAATGCCTGCAAAACTAATGACAGCCTTATTAGCTGTAGCTGTCCTTAGTGTTTTGTGCCAGTTAGCAAATGTAAGCATACTAGCCTCTTACAGCATGTGTACATATAACTGTTTTTAGCCACATTACACATATTTGTGTATTGAGCACTGACGCTTGAGATGACCTACACTCAATACTGTGCCTGAACACATCCCGAAGGACTGAAGCTGTTGCGGCTTTGCTAATGTGCTGCATATCCTACTCCTTTTATGTAGACATGATGTAAGTCTTTATAGTAAAAAAAACAAAACAGTTATGTTCTGATGACCTTTCACTTGAGCACTCTGCAATGTAAGCATTTTATGTAAAGTGAAGAACATTTTTCTAATCTTGGCCTTTTGGATGGACAGTATATTTATATGCATTGTCAGCAGGGTGCTGTCTCTTTTTTCATTCTATTTTTATGCTAATCTTTGGGGCCGTGCACCCAAACACAGTTTTAGCCTATTCACCTGCTTTTTTTTAACAATACTGCCTTAGTGTGTAACTTGGTCTATGCTGACTTTTTGAAGGGATTTCTCAAATGTCATGTACAGTAACAGAAGGTCACTGTGCCCTGTAAACTCCTCCGCTGGTATTGTACGCTAGTTTGCTACCATAGAAAATCTTTGCTGGTGCATGGAAGATATCTGGAAAGGAGTAAAACCTCCACTGGGCTGACTGTGCTGAGCAGCTGTCAAATGTATGTGTGTTACACTCCATACCCCTGCAACTGCTTCTCCAGATTGTTACTGCAAATGTGTGCAGTCACCATGCATGGTAGGAGCATTACTCCAAAATATAGCACGTTTTAGGACATTTTTGTTACACATCCAAGCAACCATTTAATAACACTACTTGTTTTACACAATGGCAGGCATTTTAATGCAACCAAGATTTTTGTCAAAATATAGACCAGTATTTTTCAACCACATTGGTGCTTTGGCAGAATTCACACAGACACATGAGCCATATGAATGCATGCCTGTCCAAACTGCTGATTGTTAGTAGATGTCACACAAAGCAACAGTCAACAGTAACAAGTTATTTTACCTTCACAGAAATAATGTGATTTAATTACACATTGAAAAGGTTGAAATTACATTCAACCTTTTCAACGTGTAATTAAATCACATTTTTGTCTGGGTTTGATATTCTTTCACAATTAGTTTGTACAGAAAAATGCAGATTTAGCTACCATGCCGATTTGTGAGACAGCCCAGTTTTATTTTTTGTAATGTAGCTTTTGTAATGTCAGTAAGAACTTGAAGGCTAATATATTCCAGAATTAACTTCACTATGTTTAATAAGTCAATTTGCAGAGCTTTAAATTATTGGCTTATAAATGACTGCCGTAGGTAAAAAAAAAATATTGTTTCTGAAAAACCTCTAAAAACAAGAATCATTATTTGGCTAGTTTTAGAGTATTCTGTGCTCCTGTAGAGGGGCCATCTAACAGTGACCATGAACTTTTTTCCACTTTGGTATAGATACTGTTTACTCAAGAAAAGGATCAAGTACCACGTGTCAATTTAATAGACAAGTTGCTGCTTTGTCTGGGGCCACAGTGGGATTTGCTCCACTTGATTCAGCACCAAAACATATTTTAAACCTAAATTATGCTGCTTAAGAACAGATCACAAGAGCTACATAATGCAACACAAATGCTTGTGATTGTGGTGTACTTAACAAAGTCTTATTTGTAGAATACCCATGAGGCAACATCTGAATGTGTGCTGTACAGTAGTGATAAATTAAATACATTGCAGTGGCGAACAGTGTGCCAACACCACAGTATATGCAGTGTATGGAGGAAGTATAGGTGGTGATTGTTTATGGGAATGCACAGTACTTGTTCTCCTTCCTTCTTGTCTTTGTACATCGAAAACAACAAGAAACCAATTAACTGAGTCCAAGATCTCATTATTTAACTCAGTTAACTGTTACTTTCATGATCTTTGGATTTGCTGGATAACTTATATGTGGCTTTTAGATGTAAATTAAGTTAATTTTGTCATTAGAGTGGAACTTGATGAAAGGTCATGGCGTCAGAAAAAAATGTTTCCTCCTTCTGACAGCACTAACCGGCATGTTAATTAAACACTGTGTTTGAGGACAGGCCCTTTGTCAGTTGTTTTTGCACATTTGTTCTTCTGTTAATTGAGGACCTAGTTGGCTGGTGAAATAGAGAGAGCACACTCTTCCTAAAAGCATTAATAGGTACACCAAATTTCTTGCCAAAATTCATGCCTTAGCTCTTGAGTTAATGTTGGTTACAAACAAATCAAATCAAAAACAATCACATGACCTCAGTATGTATATAAATAACTAACTAGAAGAGTTCACTTAGAAGAGTACAGATCTATGCCAGGCAACCCAAAAAGAACATTTAGCTGTCACCCCTTTGCAATCACTATCCTTTAGATTACTAACTGTGATTTAATTACATATTTTTCTCAGTAACTGTAACAGATTACAAATATATTTATTTTGTAATGTAATTACAGTTAGTTACTACTTTCCGGCAATGCTTGTTTGAAATTTTTATGAAATCTTGAGTTATGGTTAAAAATGTGTTTTGTGAGGTCACAGTGACCTTTCATCCCAAAATCTACTCAATTCATCATTGAGTCCAAGTGGATGTTTGTACCAAATTTGAAGAAATTTCCTCCAAGCTAAGAATTCATTTTTTGATTAATCATTTAATTTATCAATTAATCTAATCTAATATTAATTTAATCGCTAATTACTGTTGACCCTGGGCAGTTATATATGGAGTTATATGCAGGTAGGGTGATCACTGGCAATGTAGATTAACATCAGTAGGGGTCAATAAAAAGATCTGAAACAAATTACAGACTGTTTGTAACTTTAGTTTTAGTCATTTCTCACTCATACTTGACCTGTAAATTAAACAAAGTATGAAACGGCTGAAAAACAGTGAAATTACGCGTGGTGTAAAGTTAGCAGCTGTGCAGACATCACTTTTAACAAGGGTGTGATTTAAAAAAAAAACATCCAGAAAATCTACCTTAAGTGACTAACAGAAACACGTTCCATGCATTAATAAGCCTAATATATCATGCTTGGGTTCTGACATAAAGTAAACAGGGTGATACTGCTCTGATGCTGCTGTCATGCTGCTGTGGCTGCTGTAGAACATAGTTCTCTGTACTTCACTTCCAGTACTGCAGCAGAGCAGTTGTACTGCTGTGATACGCTATGTGCATAACCAGTGTGCTGATCTTATAGAGAGCCATACTGTTGCGTCTGTCTAAAACACTCACACATTTTAGATAATCAGAGTAGGGCTTGCTCTCTGCAGCTTGTTCCCTGGGTGAATCCATGCTCTGACCAGGCACAGCACTTCATAGTGAGGCATTGATGGAC
Organism: Lutjanus campechanus; assembly: GCA_027495735.1. NCBI lineage: Eukaryota > Metazoa > Chordata > Actinopteri > Lutjaniformes > Lutjanidae > Lutjanus > Lutjanus campechanus. Next base: position 2,302 of record JAJHUR010140493.1, on the reverse strand, counting down.
GTCATGCAAATCAACCCACCCCTGATTGCCTGCACAAAAAGGGGACCAACGTGAGGTCACAATGACCATGACCTTTGACCTCTGACCACCAAATCTAATTAGTTCATCCTTGAGTCCAAGTTGACATTAGTGTCAAGTTTGAAAAATTCCCCTTGGCGTTCTTGGGATATTGCGTTCATTAGAAGGGGATCCGTAGCAAGGTTTGTTGTAGGCAACTGGACTTCATAGAGTTCTTGAAGACGTTTCGCCTCTCATCCAAGAGGCTTCTTCGGTTCTCACTGACTGGCTTGGGAGTTCAGGTATTAAACCACTGTGTGGTCGTTAACACCTAGAGGGGGCATGTGACTCAATTGCCCCCCTTCCATTGTGTGGACCTTGAGTTTCACCTGGGGGGGAGGTGTGAATGAGGGTCATTAAGGGCCCTGTCACCATGTGACTTGTTGGAGTCACATGATTTCAGGTGGGTATCAAACTGTCTGGGGAGTGTTTTTAAAACTGCATTGTATGTAGCAGATAAATTATGTCTTAGACCT
>JAJHUR010140491.1:291880-327648 GCA_027495735.1 Lutjanus campechanus | reverse complement strand
CACATCTAACGCAGTGACTTAAGAATTTATTTTAACCAAACCAGAGTTGGTGACTGTTATAACAGTGGAAAGACTGAACAAGACAGCTTTGATCAGTTTTATTTTGTTTCCGTCTGTCAAATACATGAAGTGAGTTTTACAGAGTTAACGAGGCAATTAAAGCTCGTCTTACTTTGGTAAGAGAGAAACTTGAATTCAGAAGGTGATCTGTTGTATTTTTCTGTTTAAAGTATTAGTTGAAATTTGCGAATTTATTTTGTTTATTTTGCCATATGTTGTTGTGCACATCTCCCAGCTTTCAGTCTCATTGCATTTAACATTTGTCTTAGTTTTCTTTTCTTTTTTTTTAACTGTCAGTGGCAGCTGAGGGAGAAAAAAAAAATCATTACTACTTTGATTCTGGCACCAAACAACACAGCAAGATGACAATTTTGCTTGGTTATGTGGCCTACTGCTCTGAAATGATTTCTATTTGTCTGCTGTGTAGGGCTGTGTTACAGGACACCTGTCTTCCATGCCAAAAATGACACACTGAATTGGTAGGAGCAGAGCCAATGCATGAAAGATAACAACACAACAACCAGTTTTCATGGATGTGCCCTGTGGCAACCAAGAAGGTTGAGATTGCATGATTTAAGTGTCAGCGGTGCGTTTTCGCTCGGATTTCAAATAATACCTTTAGTTTCTCCTTTGTATACCAATGTAGAGGCCAATCACTACAACATCTAGCCTCAGGGCATTGGTTGGCCAGGTACTGGTTGTGAGATCAAATGCAAAGCGAAGAAATCCAATCTACTACTTAAGAGATTCTTGTCTTACTTATCTTGCCTGATGCCTGGCAAACAGCCCTTTCACATGCTTATAACACCTTCCTACGAAATCATTTTTATCTCCAAGCAACAGAAACACTGCAGATAGTTTTTTTTTTTTCTAAACCAGGTAATTGCTGAAGTAACTTGATAAAGACCAAAATTAGAAAAGGCCAGGGCCCGGTCTGGACACTGTAGAACGACTGTGAACATACAGTATCTATTACAACATGTGGACATAGCTAAACCACAGACTAGTTTGTTTGCCAATGACTCCCCCCCAAAAAAAAATTTGTGACCATTCATGACATACAGGGCAAAAGGCGAATCAGACCTTTGTTGTACTGAACCGTATATTGATGGTTGTGGTTTGGTTAGTTTTGGCATCAAAACTATTTGGCTAAGTTTCAGAAAAGATCATAGCTTGAGTTAAACTAAGTATGTTATGTTATGTACTATTTTAAGAAAGCTAAGGTAAGATAAAGCTAAAATTAGTCAACATGGATTTTCAGTTTCACACAGTACATGAACAGAAGGCTCCTCTTTCTGGGATGTGTTTGACTCATCCATCCATCCTAACTGCTTATGTACATGGATTTTGTTGCCTGCTATACTACGTAACCTGACTTTCTCCTTTGCTCTCGTCAGTTAAATGCAAATACAGGCCCTAATAAGCCGCTCGCCCAAAGACCTTCCCAGAAATGCTATCAAATTTCTGATCAGGCTGGGCTGATCTAGTCACTTGTTTGTTTTTTTGTATCAAGTTTCTTACTTTTCCTGTTTTGTAATAAAGGGAATAAATGTTGTCACCCTTGCAAGATATTTTTTGTTCAAATAGTTCAGCTCAGTAGAAGGTAAAATCTAAATTAAATCTAAACTTGTGTCTTGCTCCCAACATCAGCATGCCAAGGGAAGCTCCACTGGGTGCAAACATGTCACTCCATTCTGAAAAATAATCAACTGAGCAGAACATTCATGCGCTCGCAGTAACAACATAAACATTTACTCTCAGTTGAGTGATTTTATGTGGTGTTTAGTTAAGCATTTGGATATTCCATGTAGGGTGACTGCCATCTCATAAGTGGACTGTCTTGTGATGTATTTGATACCGACTCTGATTATCCAGGCCCGGTGTATGCGCGAGCCCGTTGGATTACATCCTGGATGTATGAGGGCTGCATAGAAAATTAAAACCTGCTGAACATTATATTTCAGCCATAAGTCACCTGCTGTGACTTCATAATCAATCAGATACTCGGGTAACCTAGAGGACATCAATACAATCATGTCAACATCATAACGTTTTAGAAAAAGCCAGGGCCCCGTTCCAAGAAACACATCTAGTGAGTCATGTGTGTAAAACCCAGAGCTTCATCAAATGTGGAACATGGTTTAATGTAAAGACCTGTTCCAGGTTTTGCTCTGCATAGTAATCCACTGCTTCTTGGAACAGTCTTTTTCCATGTAAACCAGTAAGATTCATCCAAATCTGTTTCTTTATTTCATTATTTTGATTGATATCAGCTGATGGAAAATCATACTCTTCTTGCTTTGGGTGCTGATTTGTGCTGATGTGTGTTCATATCGTGACTTCCTGAACTTCCTGAGGTAAATCTTTCTGTGAGCTGTCGTTATCTTGTTTAACTGTGACTGGCACAGCTGGTTCAGAGGTGTGCATGGACACGCACAGTCTGTGCGCCAGACCCACCATCTTGCGCTTGGCATTCATTATTCAAATTCCCACTGAGGATGCAAATGAGGAAGCAAAATATTAAACTGAAGGTGCAATGCATGCTTTTGCACCCTGAACCGGGCCTGTGTCAGACAAACATACAAAAGTTATGGATCTTTTTATGACGATTATTCATAATAAAGTTTGGTAGTGTCCCAGAAGAAACAGCTAAATGGGTGGGTGCTGGGAGATGGCCATGAAATACTGGAGAAACACGGGAAACCTGGGAGTGTTGGCAGGTATGCTGGATTCCAAGGCAGCATCTTCAAATTGCATTTCAAAAACCAGAGGACATTCAGTTTTTTATCATGTACACATGACAAAAGTTCCAAATCCTCACATTTTAGAAGCTTGAAAATGACTGAAATGATTATTCAGACCATTTTCATTTCCAACTCATGAAATACCAACATTTTGTCACCGTTCCTCAGTGACTCATACAGATGAGCTGTTTGCAGCCAAAAGAGACGCACCGGGCTTTCAAGTGACTTCAATATAAAGCCATCCATGGCTGAATAAGATGCACCGGGCTTTCGGCGTTCTTTAAAAAGTTTGGATCTTGAGGAGGTGAGGGGAATGGATGGCTCGAACAGACGCAGGACTTTCACTCAGGAGACTTGAGATTTGTGCCCCATCCGAAAAGCAAATCACTATAGCTATTGCCTAGAAGCATTTTTTGGGCACATAATGTGCGTCATGTGACTTTCAACAAGCGAGTATGTAATGTTAAGGTATTGTTGCGCAATGTTACATAGTTATTGTAATCCCAAACATGGTCTATGCCATCCTAAACTTACCCAAGTAGTTTTGTTTTCTAAAACCACCTACATTGCAACCGTTAAAAAAGGCTTTCTTGCACCATCTCATACAGCTGCTAAAGGGCACCTTGTGCATCAGTACTACATGCTGAAGAGAATGACAAAGCAGCGTCAGTATTTAACGAGCTGGGATGAGAACATGTTGGATGTCCTCTGCATCTTACCGCACCAGAAATGGGTTAATATTGCAGCGATGCAAAACGATACCTTGTGTACCTGTATGAGACATCAAGGGGCAGTGACAAAACGTTGTTATTTGATGTGCTGGGATGAGAACAGGTTAGATTGATTATAGAAATACTGTAGTTGCAGATTAAGTTTCTGTTCATTGATTAATCAACTAATGCAATGCTTTGATGCTGACATCATGTTATTGGGCCCAACACGTCAACTGCAACTTCATTTTAGCAATTACAGCAATTGTCATGGTTGGAGGACAAACCAACAGAAGTGGCAGTACGCTCTAAATAAATCAGAATTTGACCTTTGCGAGCAAAATCGTGGATTTGTGACCAAAAAATATCACCGTATTTGGCTTTGATCTCTGTTGTGGTAGCTTGTGCCTACAGCTAATCAACAACAGGGTTTCTATGTTTGCAGAAGACATATATTTGGTTTAAATTGGCCTAGAGCCAGCAAGAGCTGAGCTTTGCCTCCCACTTTTTTTTTTTTAGCGACTGACACAGCAACGTGACAAATGAGACAATTACCTGCGGTCAAGGATGGTCTCATCTCTGCTCTCCTTTATGCGACGCTGCTCCTTCTGCCCCTGACTCACCGCACTGTCTGCCCGGGGCATATGAAATACCGCCCAGTGATGTCGGGCTTCCACTTTTGGCTCTTTCTCCAGCCCCCGTCTGATGATGTTGACCTGGACGTGGGAAGTCAGGCACTCTCTGCTCCTGCACCAGTGCCCCATTTTTTTTACAGAGGGAACTGCGCGGTGGTCATTAGACAGCGGCACATGTCGCTGGCCTCTGGTGACGTGCGCAGACTCTCTAAGGAGCAAAGACGAGAAGGAAAAAGGAGCTCAATTTCTTCACTTACGGTTAAGGTAACGGTTAGGCTTCCCAGAGGTGTATCTGGCTGACCAACTAGGCACATGGGTCAGCTAGAGGCACGTAGGGGACGAAAAGGGCACTTTGGTATTATATTAGGGAAACAATGAAGCATGGAAGTGTCTCAGTGGGCTCAGACATTTCCTAATGCAAGGGCACTCAGGGCAGGAAAGGGACCTGTAAAATAGTATTTAAATCATCCACTTCTTTTTAATCTGGCCGTGTACAATGTTGGATTTTTACATTTATCACATTAGGTGTCATTTGTCATATTGCCATTGTTATCATTAATCATTTAAGATCTTCTGGTTGAAGCCTTTCTATGTGGAGTTTGCCCTTTTCTCGTATATGTGCAGGCTTCCTCCCGCAGTCATTTCAAAATGCCCAACAACAACAGGGTAAATAAACAACTTTTTCGCTTTATGCTTTAGTATGTCTGTTAACTACCTGCCCCTGCCTGTGTTTTAGATTTATGTGAAGCTTGTTATCACATGTAATGTTGTGTGTTGCTATCTTTTAACTTTTGGCACCCTTTTTAGCCCCCACTGGGTTCCCTTGCCTTTTGCCAGACCACCTTTTTTAAAAAGAAGAATCTGTTCTCAATTAGATTGGCTCCCCATGAGTCTTGGTTTCACTACGTAATTCTGTCTGCCACCGGGCATATTTCCCAGGAAAAGGAATGCAGATTTACACACTAAATTAATGAACAAACTTGTGGTTTATCTACTAATGCCTTTTTTCCAATGTTACTCCCACCTCCACCCCAACACCAACTCCTGCTGTAGTTACTTGTTTGTGTAAAGAAATAACGTTATAACATTAAAATAAACTATTTGTATTGACTTAAAAAAGTCAAACAAACTTGATATAAGTTAAGTTGAATTTGAGAAAACATGTTCAATAGGCTTAAGATATGAAGTTGAACCAACAACTTTTCATTGATCTTTGCATTTTCTCAGTTTGAAAAATCAGTTCTTCATTTCATTTCACACGAAGAATTTACAGCTGCTCCTGTTGGGGCTGCAAAGACAACAACAACAGGTAAAACTCCCAGTTTGTTTATTTTTATTTTTGAGTGCAAGAGGGTAGTGACTAAATTCAGCACAAAACATCATGAGCCTGTCCTAGCCCTTCCGAAGTCGAGGCTTAAATCTAAAGGTCTAAATGCTTTCTCCATCAGGGCCCCCGACTTTGGAACGACCTGCTCAAGGAGATAAGGCTGCAGAATCAGTGACATCTTTTAAATCACTTCTTAAAACCCATTTTTATAGACTTGTGTTTACGTGATGTTGTCTTCTCTTTTAAATATATTTGATTTTTATCCTTTTATTTGTACTTATTTATATTAACATTACATGATGTTGTCTTATTCCATTCCCTCATTAGTTACAGTATATTGACTTGACAACATCACGTTATGCCTCTGTAATCTCTGACCTCTTTATTTTAATTTTTTCTTAGTGTCATGTTTTTCTAGTTTTACTGTTCTTATCTCTTTTACTGTGTTGTGTTGTTTTTCTATGTTTTAGTGTCTGTGCTTGTGTCTTGTTTCACTTCGATTTTAGCTTGCTCCTGTTTGGCCCTCTGTTTATTTTGGCTCCTGGGTATACTGCTCTTGTGCTCTTCCGCTTTGTCTGTCAAAGCACTTTGTAAAGTTTTTAAAGGTGCTATATAAATAAAGTTATTATTATTATCATTATAAAAAACTTGGATATTTACATTACACTTTGAGAAAATTATTTTTTTTTTACAGTGTACTACATTATTACTATGCAATGCACATCATTACATCATTCATTTTGTCTCTTCTCAAATTCAATATTAAATTGTAATATAAAATTATGAATTTCAATTTGCCTCTTCAGTGAACATGCTTCTTTCTCCTCTCTTGTTTCAAAAGTGGTGCTGATCATTTCTTTCTGGAGCTGCCCTCTGAGGAAAAGGGAAAGTGATCTGACTGCCTTTGCAACAGCCGCGCAAACAATGACTGTGTTTACATGCACCCGAGTATCCTGGTTTTGAGCCTTAATCCTGGTTTTGATCTTATTCAGGATACAGCGTTAACATGGAACATGAGATAGCTGGTTATTCAGACCACTGAATACATGATCCTAAAAGGTATCCAGGTTTCTGCTCATCTCTTTGCAATTGGAGGATGAGGTGTTTACATGTCCAGTGTCCTGGCTTCTATCGGAGTACTCCAGGTAGCATATCCAGTTTTCTCGAAACCTGGATAAGAGCTTAGTGCCTAGGTCTGCTGGAAGTAAAGATGGAGGTAGCACCATGTTGTTATAGAACCATAAATTCCACAAAGTGAGAGGGTCAGGGGGCTGGATGGGTCAACAAAACATGGACAACACTTATTTCTTAACCATGATCACAATGGCTACCTTAGCTTAACAATGACAAAGGTCCCCTCACCTGAACCAGGGTCTTTCTCTGTACTTTTTGTGCCTAAACCAGCAGTGTCAGATCAGGAAATTGTTTTATTTTTGCAAGTTATTCATTGATACATTCAGGAAGGTACTGACAAATGATCTCGGCATGATCATGCAGCGTCAGATCAGAAAAAGCATGTATGTGATGTTCTGGAGGGCACTTACAAACAAACTATTAAGTAAACTTATTGGTCCAATGATGTGCAGGAGTATTTGTTGTATTGTGTTTGTGGCTGTGAGGTCTGGAGACTTTATAGAGGCCTTATTTCAAATACTGAGTGGCCTAAATGCTTGTTTAGAGGTTACTGAGGTTCTTTCAATGCTGTGTTGTATAAAGAGAACTGTTTTTCCAATTTTGGAAATAACACTTTTTTGTGTTATTCTTCTAACAGTTTGCTTTGTAATATTTCATATTTCTCAATGTATTTTTAATGTATGTGAATCAACCACTACACTGTATTCACTGCAGCAGAGAAATTTAGTTTCATTGTGTTGAAGCTGAATGTAAAAAGAAGAACCCAAATAAGACCTTTGCACACTAATGACCTGATACAGCTCTGAGTTAATCCTTTTCTGATTTTCATGTTTTGTCAATATGAGGTAAAACTGTCTCTTTCACATTGTGTTTTCTCCCTGAATAACAGGCCTCATACTCTCTCTCAAGGCCGGTCACCCTGAAGTGGTGCTTAAATGAGGACATCATCCTGTCTTGAATGTAGACCAGCATGCTGGAGTTGGTGGGGTTAAAGACAGTCAAAGCCAGTCATTAATGAATGGAGAGGAGAAAAAGTAAAGTGTGCTGGAAGGAAAGACATGCGAGGGAGGGAGAGGATAGATGGCGGAGACCGGAGCCATGACTCTTCTTACCCTGAATCAGGTCCACTCAAAATGAAAGGGAGAAAAAGACGGAGTCAATACGAGGAAAAAAATGAGACACTGAAGATGAGGGAAAGCTAAAAGGTGGCAGGGAAAGATTGAAGGCCGAGGGGATGAATGCCTGTAAGAATGAATAAGGAGCAAGGTGGCATAGCCTAGAGGGGTTCGCTGAATTAGTAATTAAAGACAAATGTGCAAGACCGAGCAAGATTTGTGAGAAGAAAGAAGAATGTGATCATGCATTAACATTTTACAGCAAAGGTGGGGAACCTTTTAACCCTTGAAGTCAAGTTTTTTTTTACCCTTTTTTCTTTTAGTGAAATGGGTCATAAGATGTTCATGGGTATATTGTCACATTTGTGCAAGCAGGGAAACCCGTAACAACAAATAGGACCTAAATGCACCCAGTGAGCATTTAAAAAAAAGCACATCTGTAACCAGTAACTGCAACGAATGTATGTGCGTGTGCAAAAAAGTATAAAGAGTTATAAAAGGGAGGTGTGACATAGCCTCACTAATGAAAAAGGAACTCTGTTGAGTCCAGTGATGCCTCCCACAACAACAAATGGTTCACAAGCTATACAAGTGGCATGGTTAAGTTGTAGGGGTGGGGCTAAGTGCCACCACTGAAATATGAACTCTGCTAAGACCAATAAATGCCACCCACAAGAGTCTTTGACAAAAGGTTCATGAGTAAGATCATGTTACCTGAATCCATTTAGAAGGTACGCGCCTTTTTCTTGTAGGCCACTCCCATCGCCACGCCCAATTTTGCAGTTGTCATAAACAGTTAATCAGCTGTCTTTAGGCTCATGACCAACCTTTTCACAAAATCTTGTGCAAGTCTGTGAATCCATTCGGAAGTTATGCACCTTTTTGGAAGAGGCCACTCCAGTTACCAGGCCCCTTTTTAGGCAATTGGCAAACACTACGACTGCCAAAGTGTGGGGAATTTTTGTGGACAGACCGACTGGCCAACCAACAAATGACAGATGGATGCAGCGACCTATAGAGCAGCTGGAGGCAGCTAAAAACAAACATGGTCACTGGTGAAATGACATTTACAATATGTTAGAAGACGCTGATTGAACATTTACTTTGAGACCACATTTCACTAGGATCTGCAACGGTGACATTTTTCATCCTCTACAATGTGTAAATAATATTGTCACTAAGAAACTACATCCAGATTTCTTAGTTGAAAGCCAGGGGAAAAAAAATCTTGCCACAAACATCACTCAAACCCCAGTTGCCTGAGATGACTTTGAGGAAATGCCTTAACAATGACAAATATCATCTCTCTCTGTACCTACAACTGAACAAATTAGCAGAATGTTCAAACGAATTTGTGTTTTTGCGACTGGCTGATTTTGTAACCGCGTTTTAGCTGGTTGAAAAGAGGGTGAAAAGATGTCCTTGATATTCAGAGCAAATATCAAGCAGCTTTTGACTAGAAATCAACGTTGAAATCCCGGTTGGTTTCTCACTGGGCAGACTCAGAGGCAGAGCTGGTGCGGTACACTGATTTATTGCCGGGGCTCAAAAGTGTCAGGAGCCAGTTCCGGCCCTCGCTCCCCCTCCCTTAGGCCCATAACATGCTGTCAAAAATAAAATATAATCCAGTCGTTTATCATTTTAAATCATTTTATTTAGTTACAAATTTAAAGCTCCCTTTCATATACAATTGAAATAAAAACACAGGTCAACACTTGACATAAAGACAAACACTACCAACAATGCTCAGCGAGCCAGTTTCATCAGGGGTATTAAAGACCGATTTGAAGTGGCTTTGTTTGTGTCTAATGCACAGCTAATTAAACAAAATGATAGAAACTGCAATTTTTTTTGTTAGTTGTGAAAGAAAACCTTCTTGTAGTGCTTGAATGTTGAAGTGCTGCTTGTTACGATCCTCTAAATTAGCTCGTACCAATGAGACCAAACACAATTAGGCAAGCCAAGAGTTGCTTTTTTGGAGAAAAGTAAACAATCAATGTAACCAACTAAAAAAACCAAAGAACCTAAGAGAACCTAGCTAAATTACCCCCCCTCCCTGAAGAACAAAAGAAATGGAGCCACCACTGTCCAGCCCACATGGGGCTGGCAGAACAGAGTTCTCTCCTCTACCCTAACATAAACCAACTAAAGCCTAAACAAGGGAAATGAAGCCACGAAAACGGAACTACTGGACCCACCAGAAACACAAAGGAGAAGAAAACCAAAAGTAACTACATGAAGTCACACACAATCACTACCAACATCTCTGCTACTGCAGCAGCAGCTCCTGCTACGAGGCCAGAATGAGGGAAGAGAGTGAGCTGCAGTCCCCTCCCCCTACCTTTACAGGTACTCTAATTACTGTGCAGCCACACCTGTTGGGAAGGAGGCAGACACAGAATGAGAAAGAGATCAGGCTGATCAGCAAGGGGGGGTGCGCATGTAACACTGCCTCAATGAGATGACAATACCATCAGAGTTTGAGACCCATGATTTGTTGCAAAAGGCATTGATAAAAAAAGAAAAAAAAAGTTTATGGGATTCAAGTCAAAACCAGAAAAAGGCAGTGCAATCAGGCAAACAAATCTGTAAAGGTGAAAGCAATATCCAGGATGAAACACAGAAAAAGATTCAAATTCTTATGCCCCATTTACACGTACACGGTTATTTTTAGAAACAGAGAAATATCCCTTCGTTTGCACCCTTCGTTTACACGCAAACGGAGAATTCGCCTCTGAAAACGATGCTTTTTAAAAACTCCGGCCAGAGTGGAGATCTTGGAAAACTCCAGTTGCACGTTTGCATGTAAACGGAGCAAAACGGAGAAAACGCAGGCAGTAGACGTCACAGTATGCGTCAGAACTTGCACTCGCGTCAGAAGTGCGACCTATGTTTACATGTTGCTATGGTGATCATGGATTCGCAGCAGACATACACGGGTTCGTGTAAACGCAAAGTTTTCTGTAAACGGATACGTGTGCGCGGAATTATTTTTGAAAACAGAGAGGGTGAAATGTCCGTTTCTAAAAATAGCCGTGTACGTGTAAACGGGGCAATAGAAACCCTACCACTAGGAATGGCTGGAATGACATGAGGGACACACTAAATACTCGTGCTTGGGAGGGACAGGTGAAGCAAATCAGCAATCAAAAAGGCGGGAAAGCAAACCGAGACATGCAAGGAAAGACTCTTTCAACACAAAACAGGATAAACTGAACTAAAAACCATAACATGACGGTATGTGACAATGCCCATAAGATACGTGCACAGAAATACTGCTATGTGTCCGTAAGTAGCCCCAGCTGTCTCAATGAGGCACTCATTCTACCCTGTCATGATGAGGAGAAACATTATGACAAAAGACAAAAAGGAACAACCTAAAAATACACCCACACGAGTGTGCTGGAGGTCTGAGCATTAGTCATGGAGATGAGTTACTGATTGAAGTTCTCAGATGATTGAGGTAATTGCCTCGTTCTGACTTTGGCAGGGCTAATTTGCCAGATAATTTGAAGAGGGCAGAAAGAATTGCGCGTGCTCTGCAGGTCAACAGTTCACTGGGTTAATTGTGGTGACGGCTGTGACCTTGTGAGGGTAACAAAGTGAGAAGGGAGAGAAAACAAAAGACACCATATTTAAACTGCAAAAAAGATTATTTACACATCATGCCCCTAAAAATATTTGCATTACATGGTCATTAGTTACTTAAATACATTTAATAACACGTACAAATTACCAGAGGAAAGTCTGTCGCCATTTTTGTTCTATTTATTATCTACTATCTAGCTATTAAGGGGCTTTGTATGTAGCCTATTTATGCATTTAGTGTAATTTATCAAAGTGCCCACTAATCCTTAAAATCACGCTACAATCTGAATGCAGAGATGAGCCTGTTTTATCAGCCGAAATCACAAAGTGGATCAGTGTTTCCTCTAATTTATACACATACGATTTTCCCAAATTAATTTCAGGTGTTGAGCATGGACACAGTGGTCACGGTCTAATGATCTTTCCACACACAAAGTGATTAATTGGTGTGGAAGATTTTAAATAACCTCATATAACCTCCTGTGTGCATTGCACTTCCTACCCTCCCTCTTCTCTCTTTCCCTCCCTCTCTTAACTTGCTGCAATTTGTATTATAATTAAATGCCTGAAACTTGCATATTATAACCATTTCTTTCAATTTGACCCCAATGTGGAGGAAGGGTCGACCCTTTTATGCCAAGATATAAAAAGCAAGAGATCTGAGGTTAATCTTTGACTCTGGTTTTTCTCCACATTGTAATTTCTTTACTAAATCTTGTAATTATCTCAGAAACTTGTGCACTTTGTCATTTCTAAGTCGATTAGAACCAATCCTGTGAAACAGAACGATCTCAACTCTTCGAGAATGCAGCGGTCTAAATTTTTCACAGAGAACATGCTCCCCTTATCTTTATACATTAGTCAAAGCTTCCCAGGATTCCTATGAATGGGAATTAATTTTAAAATATTAATGATCCCTTCTAAGGCCAGCACAGTTCTGGCCCCTCACCAGGTATGTAATCGTTTAACCCCCTTTGTGCCAGGCCGCTACCTGTGATCCAATAGGAACGGGGTCTTTTTTGCTTAGTTTCAGCCCAGGATGGAGGCTGGACCAGCAGGGTATCTGTCCTTTAGACCAGGCTGCTATTAAATCTCACACTTGTCCTTTCAATTGCTTTCTGAAAGATTTCTTTTAAAACATTTTTTCCTCCAACCTAGAGGATGGCAGAAAAATTTCTCTCCAGTTACAGTTACAGTGTGACAGGTGAGATTTGGATTGGTTTTTTAATGCTATCTGCTGTCAGCAGCACTGAAATAAAGATGTTTTTAAAAAGTTTTACTCAGAGAACTTAACAGAACATCAGATGCTCTAAACGTGCTTTTTATGACTAGCGACTGCAGCATTTGCAGGATAAAATCATATCAGTAACAGCTGGTTAGCTAGCTAACAGACATGTAACACCATGCCCTTTAGCAGGTTGTAGCTCATAGCTCACATGCACTAACATGCCAGCTCAGCCACCTGTTCTTTTTTTTTTTTTTTTTTTTGGTATCAGTTAAACACTTTGTTGAGTCAAACTTAAAGACTTTATTAAAAGAGACACTTCACAAATTGTACACATGAAGTTCAGATTACTCGTCAGCCTGTGAACAGTCGTGGTTGTCTTGTGGCTCAACTCAGCTCAGCTTTATTTAAATAGCCCCTTTCATACTGTACAAACATGCAGCCCAAAGTGCTTCACATAGCAAAATTAAAACAACAGACAGGAAACAAATAAAAATAAGAAAAGAATGATAAAAATCTAAATAAATGAAAACAAATTAGTTATTAGAATTAAGTAAAAGGAACACTGAGATTAAAAAAAATAATATAAAAAAACTAAATAATTGAGGTTAAAAGACCAAGATTATAACATTACTCCCAAATCAACTATTCAAATCCAGACTAAAAAGATAGGTCTTTACTTTCCTCTTAAAATACAGAGAGAGCTTGTCGATCTAATGTCCAAAGACAAAGAGTTCTGCAGTTCAGGGGCATAAAAACAGAAGGCGCTCTCGCCAGTACGTTTGTGGGACACATAAGGAACATTTCAAAGAAAAGCAGTGGAGGACCTCAGTGATCTGGCTGGAGCATAAAATGAAAGAAGATCCCTGATACACGGAGGAGCAAGGTCATTCAAAGCTTTATAAATGAGTAAAAGAACTTTAAAATCAACTCTAAAAGCGACGGGTAGCCAGTGAAGTGTTTTAAGAAGTGGAGTAATGTGATCGATTTTCTTGGTCTTGGTTAAAACTCTGGCCGCAGCATTTTGCACGAGCTGTAGTTTCTTTAATGACTTTTTGGGTAGGCCAGTAAAAAGTGAACTGCAGTAGTCTAAATGGCTGAATAAAAAAGTGTGGATGAGAATTTCTGAGTTCAAAGGGGTCTGATTTTAGCAATATTTCTTTTAAAAAAATTAAGTTTTAATAATGTTGTTAAAATGAGAATAAACATTTGTGGCTCTGGAATGAGCTTTCTAAAGTTTGACAAAATAATCTGAAATAACCCTGACCTAAGTTAAAATAAAAGGTATCATTTGAAAGAAAATGGGATTTAGGAGACAGAAGCGTTCCAATGAAAGAAACTATTTGAGGGGTTAGGAACCTGCCTTGAAAAGGAATTAGGCTAAAGTTAATATGACACTGTTTTTCCCAAGGTCACGTTTGGGTTATTTGCAAACCTTAAAGCAGAAGATGACCGTGTCTTTCAGCTTAGTTGTTCACCTCTCTGTCTCCTGGTTAGTAAAGCTGTCTGATAAGACTGGCTGAGCTGTCTTTGTTTCACAGGAACCAAGGTTGTAGAAGATATGCTGTACTGTGCCTTAGAAAACACACTGACAGACTGTGACATCCTAGCATGTGCTGAATGCAACCTGAGTAACAAACAATGTTAACATAAGCACAGTTTCTTGTTCAGGATCCACTGCCCAACAGAATCTTCACACATATACCTGAATTAAGTATAACCTTATTTGCACATGTAGTGACTCTCAGCAGGTCTAGTGAAGATTAAATGCTTCCCCGCCAGGAAGCTTTCAGAACTGGATGGCATTACAGCGACTCGCTTGTGTTATTCATCTCTATTCTCATTGATTGAGTTCCGATAAATGCTTCTGCTTAACACATCAAGGTCTCCCACGACTTCTTCAGTCACGAGTTAACCAGCTCTCAAGAATTCCTTCAAACTAACGACTAAAAGTCAGGACATCTTCCCCTCTGCCGTTTAATTGTGACCAATTATTTTTAAATCTGTCTCTGGTGCATCCCCTGGCTTGATAAATGGTGAAGAGTCTTTTCAAAAAAACGTTGAAAATATGTCAAACTAAAGTCTGAAGTCTAAAACTTACACTATATTGCCAAAAGTATCAGGACATCTGCCTTTACACACACATGAACTTTAATGACATCCCATTCTTAATCCGTAGGGTTTAATATGGAGTTGGCCCACCCTTTGCAGCTATGACAGCTTCAACTCTTCTGGGAAGGCTTTCCACAAGGTGTGTTTATGAGAATTTTTGACCATTCTTCCAGAAGCGCATTTGTGAGGTCAGGCACTGATGTAGGACAAGAAGACCTGGCTCACAGTCTCCGCTCTAATTCATCCCAAAGGTGTTCTATCGGGTTGAGGTCAGGACTCTGTGCAGGCCAGTCAAGTTCCTCCACACCAAACTCGCTCCATGTCTTTATGGAACTTTCTTTGTGCACTGGTGTGCAGTCATGTTGGAACAGGAAGGGGCTCATCCCCAAACTGTTCCCACAAAGTTGGGAGCAAAATGTCTTGGTATGCTGAAGCATTAAGAGTTCCTTTCACTGGAAGTGAAAAACAACCCCACACCATGATCCCCCCTCCACCAAACTTTACACTTGGCACAATGCAGTCAGGCAAATACCGCTCTCCTGGAAACCACCAAACCCAGACTCATCCATCAGATTGCCAGACAGAGAAGCGTGATTCGTCACTCCAGAGAACACGTCTCCACTGCTCCAGTCCAGTGGTGGCGTGCTTTACACCACTGCAGCTGACGCTTTGCATTGCACTTGGTGATGTAAGGTTTGGATGCAGCTACTTGGCCATGGAAACCCAATCCATGAAGCTCTCTACGCACTGTTCCTGAGCTAATTTGAAGGCCGCACGAAGTTTGAAGGTCTGTAGCTTTTGACTCTGCAGAAAGTTGGCGACTTCTGCGCACTGTGCGCCTCAGCATGCGCTGACCCTGTTCTGTGATTTTAAGTGGCCTACCACTTCGTGGCTGAGTTGCTGTTGTTCCCAATTGCTTCTACTTTGTTATAATACCACTAACAGTTGACTGGAATATTTAGTAGTGAGGAAATTTCACGAATGGACTTATTGCACAGTAGATCTGTAGAAGCAGTCTGCATGCCCAGGTGCTTGATTTTATACACCTGTGGCCATGGAAGTGATCGGAACACCTGAATTCAATGATCTGGAGGGGTGTCCCGACACTTTTGGCAATATAATGTATATAAGTGAACAAATGATCAAAATTTGGGTGGGGGGGGTGCAACCAACTGAAAACATGCTTTCCAAATTACATGAAATATTGAAAATTGTGACTCCACATTTCAAAAACTAACACAAAATGAGCAGTTTGTTATACATAATGCATCCTCATGAAAAATCATCCATCAGACAGTTCAGCCACTTGCTCGGTGTGCAATTTCATCACAGAATGTATCAACTAGAAAATCCATTACAGTTTAATAAATGGCCTATTGTAACCTTGAGCAACTCCACGATAAAAAATTGTAGACATAACATAATAAAAAGGTACTCTGGTCTCATTTGAGCGAGCGCGCTCAGACTTCCAGTAAGGGTGTATATTTAAATTAAAATTTGCTGGTGAGGGAGATTGGGGCACAATGCATATTCAGATGCTAATTCTAGGCATTTGTCTGTGAGGCAGTGGCCCATATAATTTGACTTTGTGTGGGACTGTCCTGAGAGCCAGCTCAGGCTGAGGAGACGGAAATTAAATGTTTATGAGATAATGCAAGAGAAATACAGAGAGAGGAATACCGTAGAAAAAAAAACATTTCTTTTGCAGTTTACTTTAAGTCACTTACTCAAAGTACCAGTTCAAGAGTGTGAAAATGCTCCATTAGGAGCATTCAAAATCCTTTTAAAGTAGAAGTACAGAAGTATTATCAGCAAAACGCACTTGAAGTGTTAAAGTAAACATATTTATTCTGAAAGGAAACACGCAGCCCCTGTTTTTACATGTGAAATTACAGATTGTTAATACAGAAACATTAATGCACAGTTAGTGGTTCCCAATATAGAGGTAAAGCCCCTCCGATGGTCCTCAATATAAATCTGAAGGGGTCAAGAGGGGTCATTCCGGTTAATGACACTTAATAATGACACTAAGCTGTGACTGTAGGCCGAGTTTCCAGCCTAGATTATCGACAAATAAGACAAATATCCTTTGAAACAGTACATTTATATAATGTGCTGGATTTGTAAGGTGGTGTTTGGTGTGGATGGTAGACATACACAGTTAAGGAATCTGACATCACAGTCCGGGGTCCACATCCAAACTCCTGCAAGAGAGGTGCTTTGGTTAAGGCAGTCATTCCCACAGACTGGGTCGGGACCCACAGGTGGGTCACAGGAGATTTTATTTGGGTCCCCAAATAAATAAACAAGAGCCTGTTTATTCATCTAAATTTAGTTTGTCTCATTTATGAAGGAAGCTAAAATGTCCTTTGTTGTTTTCCTGACTTAACTTCTGAAGTTTTAACATATATGTTTTCAATAAAGCGTCAGTGTGATGTGCACATAGGGGTATAAATTGTCAGGAATGTTCATTTATGCACAAATGAACTCTTCCCTGAATTTTTGAAAGGGCTTATTGTGACTTGGGTTACGGTGATTTGGGGGTGGGTTCCTAGGAAAAAAAAAGTTTGGGTAACACTAGGTTAAGATATGTTTTGGTCACAAAAGCGCTTTGTTTGTCTGACATGAATCCTCTTGCAGTTGTGACTCGAGGTGAGTGCTTTGCTCCTGTCAGCTGCTTGCTCCAACGCACGCATGCACATGCAGACTTTATCAGCTACAGTTGGAGTTGGGGAAATATTGTCATTTTAGTAAAATATTAGTAAAATAATCTCATGTCACATGTCAGTAGATAGTGACTTGCAAGATTGCCCATTTTGGTGGAAAGCAAATTAAATATGTTGACAGTGACGTCCTTGTGACTCTTTGCTTGCCAAACAATCAAATACTCACTCATCTTAAATAAAAAATATCCAGCAAATGCCAATCTCATCAAGCACGCAAACATTAGATAGCTGATGCCAAGCTAAACATGTTTGCTAACCGTCCAAATGTGCTAACATTGGCTTTCACATTAACATACAAAGTGGCTCACCTCCGGGTGCTTTGTCAGGTGCTCGATAAAGTTTGACATCCAGCATCCTTTATCCCCGCAGACATTGCTTTTTAGCGACTCTTTTGATCGGGTCTTGTGTGCAGTCATTGCAGCCAAAGGTTATGACAAATGGCACAGCTGCTGCAGATGTGCTTTCCATTTGTTGTTGCAGCAAACAGTCATCTGTGGCTGCAAGTACCAGATCTATAAGGTTACGCATGATAGTAAAGGAGGGTCCAAGTCAAGTCTGGGGTCACTGTGTCTCCATCTCTACAACATTGTAATGTATAGAATAACATCTGACTATTGCCACACCGTATAAGTTTATAAAACCCTATTATACAGAAGTACAAAAGAGGCATTGCTTGCTACCAGTTGTTAGACAGTAATATAAGGCGCAAATATGATGCTTGAATTAAATACATGATCTGCTGTCTGGGAGGACAAGTAGACACAATGTGACCAAGCTCCAAGCATCAGCTATTTTATCACTTTCTTGTTTTATCAGGCGTTAACAAGACAAGTGTCTTGCCACCCTGAACGGGAAGTCATCTACTGCGTAGCTTAAGCTTGACACATATATCCTCATTTACATTTAATGTGCAGAAACGCTAGAACATTTTGTACAATCTGTAACAGCAAGGTTTCTCCAAAGGACGCTGTTTACCCCCAGAAATATTTTTTATAACCCCAACTCACAACTATATCCAGCCATTTTATCAACAACACAACACCCAACCACAACATCATCATACAGCAACATTTAAGGTTCTGTTTCCCCGAATGACAAACTGAACTCTGATGTGTTTTAAGCTACATTAGTTGGTGTGTACGTGATGTCAAGTTCAAACATTAACCACCAGTGAGTAACAGAATGAATAATTATGCATGCATGGTAATTGCGCATGAAGTAGGCCTATGTGCATATAAAAGCACGCGCAGCCCTTGTTTGTGTGCTGTTCTGAGCATGTTTAGTTGCATCTATGTGTGTCTTGGTGCGCCAGTGGTGGCACCGCCTGATAAATAGGCCTCCAGATGTGTGTGAAGCCTATCTCTGGCAGTGAGGAATATTGGCTCTCCCTCCTACTTTATCATGGAAAGGCAGCTCTGACAGAAACCCTGACACAGAAACCTCTCCGCGAAGGGAAGTGGGGACAGCTTGGGCATAATTAGAATTAATGCAGAGATGTGGAATAAGGAAATGAGCCATCACAATACAGATCAGCTCTTCATTTCAATTTTATGCTTCACTCGTTGAATTTCATGGGTAATAATGGATAGGCGAGGCTGCCGATCACTATTGCTTGTGATGACAGATATTTATGCACTGTTTCTTTATGCTCCTGTAGGCAGAACAATGAGGGGAGGAGAATATAGGGGGAGAAAACATGCAAGAAGCCAAACAGGAATGTATGTAGAGGAGGGAGGGAATGCCAAGTTCTATTTATTGTTGCCATATTTAACCACTAGCTGCAAACCAAGTTATTTACACATGAACAAAACCTACTTATTTGAACCTTGATGGGCCGATCACTCTCTTCAATACTGTGAAATGTTAGGCTGCCACTAGCTATGTACCCAAGTCCTGCAGATAGTCCTGTTCAAAGTGAATGCAAATACTACCACACAGTATGATGCAATCTCCTGTTACTACCATGCAGTACTGCAGGATGTGGTTATCCTCAAGGTTGTGTGATGAATACTCCACTGACAATGTTCAAGTCCATCCTGTCCTTAACCAACCGTGACAGATAGCTGGAAAACAAATCTCTATATTCACTGACACAACAGCTCAGTAATAACAGCCAAGTAACATATAACAACTCAAAATAGATATACATTTTATTAGAGGTGTTTCCCCACTAATATTTTTTCAGTCAAATTAGACGTGACTGTCCAATATGAATATTTGCTGATTCCTTCTTTTTTTCAGTTCAGTGTGACACGTGAAATTCCTGCATCAACCTACATGTGTATGTTTTACCAGAATCACGTTTTAATGCCTCTCTGTCATCTGTGATGTGAAATCATCAGACATTCACACAGTCAGAGAAAGTGCGCTTCTTCCTGCTCATCATGCACGTCCCATGATCCGTCCTGTCGTGAATTAAGGATTTATTTCCACACAACCAGAGATGGTGATTGTTGCAGCAGTGGAAAGACAAACCAAGACATTTTTTTTGGTGAGTTTTATTTAGATTCTGTTGACTTTGAATGAAGCTGACGATGATGATGTTTTGCGAAAGGAGTCTGGTGAGCGAGAACAGCTGTTAAACAAAACGTATCTTACTCTCACTGAAGGTCTCTCTCACTGTAGAAATCATTTCCATAATGCTGTCAGACACATATGATAACCCTGCACACTCGGTGATACACTTTGGTGAAGTGGCTGACGGTGTGTCACAAGAGCCCCATCTTTGTTACTCTTCTCCACTTCCCTCACAGTTAGTTTTGGCATTTGTGGAAATTTAGGGACTTGGTTTGATAAGTTTACAGCCTGCCATACTGATGATTGAATCTTCAACTTTCTATTGAATTGTCAGCCCTGACTCTTAGAAATTACATACATATATACATATATTCATACACAATTAATTTGTAACAGCAAATATGTTTTTGAGGTAAACATAATGCCAACAGAAATGCATTTATATTTACATTTATTTATATTAACATATAATGAGCAACTTGCAAAATACTGAACATATGAGTAAAAATGTCTCTGACAACTATTTCATTTGTTTTCCTCCAAAATACGCAATCTTGCAAGTCACTATCCAATTAATTAGTCAAAAGTCAGCAGTGTCTGACATAAGATTATTTATCAGTATTTTACAGAAATGATAATCTTTCCCTCACTAAACCAAAGTGCTTTTGTTGCCAAAACTAAGCCAAATGAGCATTGTATGAGTCTGGTCACAAACCGCAGACTGTGGTGTTAAGGTCCTGCACCTTGAACACCTGCCATCCACCCCAACCACCTCCTTGCAAATCCAGTGCATTATAGAAATATATTGCTTCAAAAAAATGTTGTCTGTGAACATAATCCAGGGAGGAATTATATTTGTCATGTGTGAAAACAATTAAATAATATACAAACTAGGAGAAACAATTGGAATTGTTGGGTCTCTGTAAATAATATTATGGTCTAGATCTGGGTTTTAATTAAATAGTTGGATTCCCCTGGTCCACACCAGTTATAAGTCAGCTGCTAGGTGCCAGCTGAGGTGACCCGCCGGGACCGCCATGCGAAATGGGGCTCCAACAGGTGTGGTAGCTGGGGAGATCTGTGTAAAAAGTGCCTTGGGAGAACTTCTGTTGATTTGGTGCTGTAAAAATAAAATTGATTTGACTCTTAGTTGGATATTAATAGGATTATTTTCCTAAATTAAATGAATACTACAAATGTTATAAGTTTCAGATGCTCTCAAAAGTGAATAGCTCGCTCCTTCACAGAGGACAGCAGTGGTAAGTTTGGATTGTCAACAGTTCGGACCAAAATATCCTCAGAAACATTTCAAACCAATCTTGTATCATAATCCACTTCTGTCTTTTGGGGGACCCTGGTGGGGTTCAAGTCCAGAACCTTGCATGTCACGACATGTCACTCCTTATCTCTCCATCCCCTCGTTTTCTGTCATATTTCAAATGTCAACTGTCAAGACGAACAATGGCCCAAGAATCCAAAAAGAAAGAGAAATCTTCTATTTTTCTGTATCCACAGTATGTTCCAATTCCAAACACCACAGTATGATTGAATATGCAGCTTCAGTTTGTCCTTTGGCATCGGTATCTGTTTACGCTAGTCGATCAAAATCAACTTAAGCGAGTGTAGTATGTGAGAGTGTGTGCCTCTCTGTATTGATTGGTTGACCGACATGGCCTGAATAATGTCTATGTATTGGCCTCTGAGTTGTCTCCATCACATTTTTAGGCTTAATATTCTCATCGTCATCAGGGTCATGATCCAAAATGAGCTCAAGGGTCTCATCCCCATTTAGTCAGTGCTCATTGTGGCGCTACCACAAAATGTCATGTGGGCAAGATAAAGAGGACTCAGAGAGGCTCAGGAGGTAGAGTGGGTCATCCACTAATGTGTGAGTGTGTGTAAATGGGTGAACGAGAGGCAAATTGTGAAGTCCTTTGAATAAAAGTGGGACATAAATGAACTCTGTTCCATTTAAAGGACCGATCACTGCAGCATAATGTCATTTAAAATGCAAAAAATTTTGTCCCATGCTCGTCACAGTTGAATGTGTTACACCTTCCAACCTTTCCTACACTCTTAGAAATAAGGGTTCCAAAAGGGGTTCTTCCAGATGGGCTGAGGTTTTAACAAAAAGAAAGGGTTCATCCAGCCTTATTTGTAAGACTAGGGGTTCCATTAAGAACCCTTTTCATTCAAGGTACCCTTGAGGACCTTGAGTTCTTCAAGGTTTGATGAAAACATTGGTGGTACAAAATGTTTTCTCAGTTGAAACACTGGGAATTATAACAGATTGTTAAAATAATGGATGATGATTTTTTTTGTCTCATCTGTAGAATACAAAATGGTTCTTTGTAGAACCCTAAGAAGACAAAAGGATTATAGGTGAAGCCGTTCTGAAATTTATTTTAAGATCCTCCTGAAAAATCTCCCACAAGATGAAATCCTTGGAATATAAAAGGGTTCTTGGTAGAAGAACCCCCTGGGTGGGTTCTAGATGAAACCATTGAAATATAAAAGTGTTCTCGGTAGAAGAACCCCCTGTGTGGGTTTTGGACGAAAACCATGGAATATAAAAGGGCTGTAGAACCCCCCATGTGAGTCCTAGATGAAAATCTTGGAAAATTAAAGGGTTGATGGCAGAATCCCACCGTTGGGTTCTAGTTGAAACCCTAGGAGTATAAAAGGGTTGTTGTAGAACCCTCTGGTAGGTTGTAGATGAAAACCGTGGAATATAAAAGGGTTCTTGGTAGAACACCTCGGGTGGGTTCCTGTTTGCACCCTTAGAAGGCAGGAAGGTTCTTAAATAGAATGCCCAGAGAGGGTTCTGGGTGGAACCATTACACCATAGGAGGGTTCTCTGTAGAATCTCTCATAGTAGGTTTCTGGGTGGAACTTTTCACAGAAGGTTCTTGGTAGAGGCCTTTATGTTGGGTTCTAGGTAGTACCCTCTGAAATGATTCCAGGTGGAACCTTTATAAAGGTTTTACAAGGAATTAAAAGGGTTCTGGGGACAACCCGAAGAACCCTGTATGGTTCTTGTTAACACTTTTAGTACTGTGTGCGTGCTTAAAAAAAACAATCCATCATTTAAAGTCGCTCCACCTTCCGTGGTGCTCATCTGAAACCTACAACGCAAACTAAAATATCACACAGCCGGAAAAGGAGAAAAACCCAGAGAGAAAAAAGGTCCAGCACAGATTCTTTTACACTGTGTTTTTAAATGATTTTAAATGGTGCAGCATACCAATGCTATTAAAGATAATTGAGAGGGTAGTCCCTGCTGGATACATTCCTCTCTGCTGACAATGATTGTGGGTTTTGACAACCACAGTTCATTAGTGGGTATTAGGACGAAGCTCACACAAGAGACCACGTTGTCAAAGGCTCGTAATATCTTCCTCATTACGGAAGGTATCAAATGCACTGGCACACCACCCATAGGTCTTCATTTCATTATGCCCTAGTTACGCTCCCTGGGGTGAGAACCTTAATGAATGCATATGTATAATGCACCTGTATTGACACCCACTTGACAGCAGGGATTATTCTCTAAAGCTTTAATACATATGATGAGGCTGACATGTTGTAATGGGAGCGGAAACAATTATGAAAATGTAGCTTCCCTAACCCTTCCCTTCAAGGAAGAGTATAATAAATTACACATTTCATCTCTGCATTTACTTGCACAATTATTACCAGTTGTTATTAATTATTCAAAATGTAGCATCGACTTACTGTGAGTCCTTTCAAATAATATGATAAGCCATTTATATTCCTCACAAGTAAATAAATCAGTAATTACTGGTAAATAATTTTAACGTTTTTATAATGTGTTAAATTAAATTGATGTCTTGCACAATACTGTGTCCAGAATGTGATGATGCTGATGCATTTTAGTTAATGAGCCACTAAAGAGTAACAATTAACAACCTCATTTGCATTCAAGTCATATTTCATACGTGAGAAAACATTTTTTTTATACTGTTAACTAACAGCCAAGTGGAGTGGCTTCACTGCTTTACTATACTGCCCATTGATTTCAAGTGTTTTGAGTGTGAGAGTCGACTGAGACAGGCGAGGAAGACAGAGTGGACTGAGATGGAGACGAAACTGGGAGCTCTGTCTACCCCAGATAACACAATAATTCAATTTTCCGTCCCATTGTGCTGCACTAGTGAATATTATTCATCCAAATGGAATGGGCAGCATTCAAACTCGGAGAAGAATGAGAATACTGAAATATTTCTCAATAGAGGCTTTGTCTGTAAAGCACAGAAAGGTACTGCACCAAGATGACATCACTGCTACAGCCTCCTTGTAGGCTGTAGAGCTTTTCCACAGCAGCCATTTTTGACATGAAACAGTCGGGTAAATACTTATTAAGGTTCTGTTCCATTCAGGAAACCTGACCTCAGTTTGAATTATTGGTCTAACATTAGTAGAAGATGGCCCGTGTGTAATATGGAATTGGTGACAAACAAATTTGATCCTTTAACTACAGTACAACCAACAAACTCTAACCATGTGATTTAGTTGCTGTGCCATAGTATCCATGCAGGTGTTTCCAATTTTGCCTGATTAAAAGCTATCTCTGGGTTGTGTGAGTGAGTGTGTAGTACTGACTGCACTCAAACACAGGTGTAGCCAGTGACATTAATAATAGCTGCGTACTGTTTAGCTGCCCCAGTTCCAGGGCATTATTTTGTGTACTGGCTCTTCGACATAACTCACTGAGACACCGGGATGAAACTGATCCATCATGAATGTCATTAGTTACACCTGCGCCTTTCCAGTGTCTGCAGTCAGAAAGGGCGGGGACACTTTTAACTTTTAACACTCAGCGGCTCATGTAGTTTGGTAACCTGTTGTATTTTCCGACACACCTAAACTTTGCTCAGCTTTGAAAGGCTTCCACGATGGGACACACACACTGGTTGCTCCAGTCTGTACCAGTGTAATGTTGGCTGGCTAATTGACTGATGTGACAAAAACTCTCATCATCAACACTAACAAGGCAAAGGACAGGCCTGGGGAATAACAGATGCATGTAATTGGATTATGTAATCTAGATACAAAAAAGGTAACTGTATTCCAGATAAAACAGACATAAGAAGATTACAGATACATTCAGTAAAAATGGGGATCATTAGCAGGATTTTTTAAAATTTAAATACATTGTAAAACATTGGTTCCTAACCTGGGGTCCGGGCTCCCCTTAGGGGAGTGCTATAAATCACGAGGGGTCCCCAAGGCTTTGTCTGCTCTGAGGTTGTCAGAATTAGATTTGCAAGGTCCATTTCTTCGTTCTCATTCAAAAATAGAAGGCTACAGCTCAGCGACCTGTCAGGCTCTGTGATAATGAATCATTATTGTTCTGTTGCTGTTTGGTTTCACCAAATTTTGAATTGGGGTAATCCAAAAGTAACGGAAAGTAATCAAGTTACATTGTTTGAATATTGTGATACTTGAATTACATTACTGACAACATTATTTAACAGGTAATTAGTAACTGTATCAGAATACATGTTTAAAGTAACCCCCCCAACCCTGACAGCGGAAATTATTTTTGGACAATTCACAGTATCTTCATACAAATACCAGGGTGTTATGATCGACACATGGACTCCTCTTGTAGACTTTACTGGTTAGAATTTAACCATACAGCAACACATTTACTTTCTTGGCAGATTCAGTGATTCAGAGTGTCATGCTGTGCTGCAGTATGGCCTGGTTCAGCAACTTGTGTATTAAAAAGAGAAATTTCTGCCCTCCAATTTGTGATTTATAGTCTCTCCAGTGTCTCACTCGCTCACTGTCTCTTAAAGTGACAGCGTTATCTCACAGAAAGAAACACCATTTACTATAATAATTTCACAGGCGGATCAATAACATCATTTAAAAACACTCACTTGCTCACCTGGCTACATATTTAGAGTTACAAATCTATAACTGTATATTTCTGCGGAAAAATCTCTGCCTAAAGTTATGATGCATTACAGACTATGTGAAACAGGGATGGGAAAAAGAGTTGGACATGCAGATAAGAGTTGGACATATGGCTGATAGCTTGGGAAAGACAGTTGTCTTCCACCAACTCCTGGACCTGGAGAGACTTCTGCTAGAAAAAAAAATGTAATTAGGTTTTACATCACTCTCAAACAGAAGTCTAAACAGACTGGTACTCAACTGTGCTGCTGGAGGGAATGTGGAGAGGTTATGGGCTGACCATGCTCGTGTCTTTTGGTCTCGCCGTTCCATTCAGACTCTCTGAAAGGAAGTGGCAAAAATCATCTTGAAAATTCTGTGTTTTAGTGTTTGTACACACAACACTTTATCTTGGAAATATCTTTGTAGGATAGAGTAAAAATGACACTTCTGGCAGCAAGCAACAATATCACATCACAAAACACTGTGGCTTCAGAAGAAGGTCTCTTTGTTAGTATTGTAAACATTTAAATATTCTAGGACAGCTGACTTACTCCATTTGAATCCAAAAAGAGTGGGGTTATTTATCTGTTTTTTACACACTGCCATTAAAATGTGAAATATATATATAAATACAGTGTTTTAAAAACTGCTTAAATATGCAAAATTAATTCCATTGTATGGACAAGGTTTTATCGTATCGTATCGTGTTATATCATATCACATTGTATGTATCATATTGAAAAGTATTGTTAAGGTACAGAAAATTAGGATTGTGATGCTACCAAACCATGCTAACATATGACAACAAAAAATTGAACTTGTTTGTTAATGAGCTTATGACAGAAAAGCAACATGCTTGTAAACAAAACAACAGCACTCTGCAGTAGCACTAACTAGAAAACTAACAAAATGTATCCACAATTTTTCAACTAAAAAGCACAATTTTCAGCAAACATTCCTCAGGTAAATAAGGTGAACAGAAAAAGAAGCGATCCGCACACCAAACGAGCTCCCGTATGCAATTTTATTAGCGTGACATTTCGAGCAAAATGCTCTTCCTCAGACTCTTTTTCTGTTCATTTTGATATTTTGTGATCCAGCACCCAACCCAGTGGGCCTCAGGGATGTGCGTGTCCTATTTTTTAACATATTCAGGTAAATAAGGTACCACTCATCAAAACAGAATCTGCTCACATGGCTCATGTAGATGGCTGCATTATGAAAGTGCACCTGTAACGTATGAGAGACAACTTTAAATCATGACTGAAACTTATGGTGTAGCAGGATGTTAAAAAGCTGAGCTACTGTTTATAATGTTACTATGTGAGAATATGAACAGTTTGGGATAAAGTGCATCCAAGTGCATAAAAATAATCTTTATACTTCATACACAGTGCCTGCAGAACACGTGTATATTTTAAAGCCCAGCTCTAGTGTTTTGGTGCCCTGGTGTATATGTGCTCCTCACAGCCGCTTACATACACTCGCTCCCATTGCTCCTTCGAACACAGCCCTTACTGCCTGCTTTAAACTCAACACATGAATGTCTAATTCACCTAGTGCTGTTCCACTGCCTACGGTACAAATCCTCAGCATCCATCTTCCACGGGGTGCAGGCTCGAGGCTTCCAACTCTGCTGGTCTGCCTCTGTTCAGAGACTCGGGGTTAGGAACGATTTTTCATTGACATGCTTCATCTACCACATCCTCGCACTAGCACTGTGAGCTCCACAAAATCCATGATTTGTTGCGCCTCTGACCATAACTTTAGCTCTAAACTGTATTGTTGTTTTATTTTTGTTTGTTACCTTTTATAGCAAGATTAAAAAGTACCTCACACTGCATTTTATAATACTTTCCTCTTAGGGGTCTATTTGTCGAGTCAATCCAGTTTTTTTTTTTCTGGGTGCATCCTATAAGTTTACTGTAAAGCTGCATTCCCTCAGTGTACCTCTTTGAAATGATTATCTAAGCAGCAGTGGCTGCTGAGTGCTTACATAACCAAGAAAAGAGTTTGTAAAGTTGGTGAGATCAGTTTAGGTGTACTGAAAAAGTTGAAAAAAGAAGCAGAGAGAAATACTCCATGGTTCAAATCAATACATTAAAGCGATAAAGCAAAACAAGGAGCACTGACTGTACAGTGCACCTAATATTTCTATTCTTGAGCACTCAAACAAACAAAAACAAGGTTTTCTTGTTTTTTTATCTCCACTAGGCGTACTGTAGCTGGGGGGAGATCACACCATTGGTTGTGCATGTGTGAGTGACTGCCTCTGATTCCTTGTCCGCAGCTAAACTCAAATATTACTGGACCCATTGGCCTAATTTCTGTGCACATTCGTGACTGTATGTTGACGGACCTCTGTGATTCACCATTTTTGAAAAACCTTGAAAACCTTGTTTTTATGGCTCCACACTGGCGACGAGCTGTGAACGCATGCATATGTTTTCGGGTCATCCCATTCATGTGAATCTCAACAACGTCTCAAAAGAAAAAAGGTTTTGGGTTTTTTTTGTGCCATAATTCAAAAACTCAGACATTTATTATGACAGAATTGCACACAAGTATGTCATAGTATCAAATGATGAAGTTATGAAATTTTACATCCAAAAGGTCAAAGGTCAGCTTCACTGTGACTTCATAATGTCCAGCTCTCTATCAGTCCTCTGTCCTCCTCCGTAAAAACAGTCTCTATGTGAAACCAGCATGTTTCTCACTGGAAATTATTCACCGGAATCACACATGTAGTGATAAGTTCCATTCAGCCAAAAACACTCAATCGCTTTTATTAAATTCTTTCAGTGGTACAGGTCAATATAGTGGTAAGTTCCATATTAAATATTCTATTAAAGTCTTCATCACATACATTATATGAGTCTGGACAGACATGGATGAAAACCTCTGCCAAGTTTACTGGTTGGCAGAGGAACACAACTACAGGGCAGTAATTCTATTTTTTGACTTCTCTTGTTCAGCGCTCTATCAGTCCTCTGTACTCTTCTGTAAAATAGTCTCGATATGAAGGCAGCATGTTTCACACTGGAAAATTATTCACTGACTCTTCACTCTACTTGACTATGGGCTGCAAGAGATCAACAGCTGCTTCAGTTTGAAATCTTGTTTCAGCTCGGGACAGCATGTGTTAATGTTGGAGGATTTTTTTTGTTGGCATTTTGATTTTGTAATTGACATTTTACATAATTGTTTTTGCAGCAGTGGTTGTTTTAAAACATTCAAAATGCCGAAATGCCTTTTTGTCATTTAACTTATCATTAGTAGTGGTGATATATTGGGCAACGTATTGCTCAACATGATTATGAAAAGGCAAGAAAAGATCTGCACACCAAAAGAATTCCCGTTTGAAAAATTTATTTCGAGCTACGAAACGTCACGCCAATAGATTTTACAAACGGGAGGTATTTTGGTGTGTGGATCTTTTCTTGTCTTTTCATGTTTAGATATTTTGTGATCCAGCACCCAACCCATTGGGAATCGGGTATGTGCATGTCTTTTTCATAGCGCTTTTTATGCAACATGATAGATTAGATATGGCAGTGTTTAGCGGTGTGAGTGACCAACAGGGCTGGAGCTTGTCTGCTGCTAATCTCTCATGCTACTGGAACCATCACCCTAACATTTTTTGTGCACATTTATAACTGTATGATCAAGAACCTCTCATGGTTGTCATGATTCACAGTTATGGAAAACCTCGAAAAACCTACAGAAAACTTATTTAACCTACTGATTCTTCACTTAACAGGCTGGTAGAGGCAGCATCATCAACAACTGCTAAGCTAAAACAATGCTTATTTACTAGCAGTGTTTGAGGAATAACTATTTACATGTAACTAGTTATATGTAATTAAATTGCAAAATAAATATAACTGTAATTTGCTACAGCTACTAAGAAAAACTATGTAATTAACCATTACTTGCACTGAATCACTCAACCTGCTGTTGTGTGAAAGGGTTCCTACTTTCCTGCTTTCAGTCTTTCAATCATCTTCATTGACTGCGCTGGTTTCCTGGTCTGTTGTCTCAAAGGACAGTCCATTATGACCACATTGTTTGGATGCAGGGAATGGGACGGTGAAAGCATTTACGCTGCTGAAAGACAAGTCCCATTAAGTACATAGAGTTCTTTCATAGTTTCACTCAACAGTCAAGAGAGGTGACCGTGAAGCATCAGACGTTTCAAAGTGCTCCCTGGCACCTGATCTCCCAGGGGTGGGTCAGGCTCTACCCCCTCTCTACATGTGGCCTCTTCACAAGCCCTTAATGGAGGCCATCTAACAGTTAATCCCAAGTTAAGCCTGCTGTCAAAACACAGTGAGAGCGAGCTGGAGTAGATGTGGTAACAAGACTGGGGCAGCACTGTTGATGCTGGTGCACAAACGTAACATGCATGATGTAAATAATATACATGACATTTGATGCTATTCTTTCGTTTTTTAGGATTCTGGAAGCTTTTTGTAGATGAACTGTTGTGAATTTAGTTTTTGTGCCAAATGGGGTAAGGCCGGAAATGAAATTAAAAGGCACATAATACATTCCGAACCATTCTTCTTTCTTTTTCTCTCCCATTAATGAATGTCTTTACTTTCCAAAAATGTCCTCATTTTCAAGATCAGACACTGACATTAGCAACAAAACAGAAATTAAACCCCCCACACACACACGATAGTCATGACGTCTTTCTTTGAACCTGTAACAAAATTAAGAAACAGGCAGGCTCATTATTCCTCAATACAAATATGTATTGAACTGCCTGTGAGGATTGTTTTTAATTTCCTATGGCAAATAAATTAGATCATATCAATTGCCATAATACATGGTATTAGAGGTTATTCAGGCATATATACTCATTGGTTTCTATAGCAGAAGCTACAGCAGAATCTTCCTGCTGGTGCTGCAGAGGAGGACAGTGCCTGATTGTCAGATTTTAATCCATCTGACAGGCACAGCTGCAGCGGTGCATAGCTTCCATGCATCACTGTGCAGGCGACTTCATTGAATTTAAATTTAACATTTGTTATGGTTCCATTAAAACAGTTATCACTCTTGTCCTTCAGGAGCAAAAGGGGGAAACAGTTTGACACTTTTACAGAGCCACAAAGTCCACAGAGGCAGGTGGTTGAGGAGTCCGTGTTGGTTTCTTTGGAGCATGACCGAATGAGACAATTTGACAATTATTTTAACCACAGTGACGAACATGTATTCTCAAACAATGATCTCTTAACCTTTACCAAGTTATGTCAGCCAAAACGCTTTACTTTTACTAACCCCGATCAGGTCATTTTTGTGCCTAAACCTAATAAAATCTTAACCATAATGGTGTCGGATCAAACAATTCGTTTGCAACAGTGATTTGTAACTTTTTTCAAAGGCACTAACATATGATGTCTTGCCACAAGAGACATCACACTAGAGAACAACTGTTCTGGAGAATTACAAATCGTGTATTTTCTTGTTTAATTTTGGAGGACCTTGTTTTTGCTTAACTACATAAACAGTACTGCATTTGCATCAAGTGTGTTGCAAACTTGTTTAATATGAACATAATGCATTAGGAGACTGGTCTGCTCAGGTAGCAGAATCAATTCTTACATTGATCTTTCTTTTCTCATTCATTTCGGGCCATTTAGAGTTTAAAAAGAACATTTCAGCAGTGAGGACTTGAGTCATTCAGTCCAACCAGTCACTTCACTGTTTCTTCCACTCTTTTGTCCTCTTGTCTAATACCACAGTGTATAAGTAATAAAAACATGTAGTCAAACAAATCATTAATGTTCAAAATAAATTATCTTTATTGTACCAAATAAGTTACCACATACATTTTGAACTTTTTTATAAAATGAATGCCCTTTTAATAGACCTGTATAGTATAGTATATTTTAGTATGGCATTGCATTGCATTGTAGAGTATAATATGTAGTATAGTATAGTATAGTATAGTATAGTATATATAACATTCGATACTATAGTATAGCATAGCATAGCTTATATATTATATCTAGTCAAGTATAATATAGTGTAGTATAGCAGGGCATTGTGTAGTATAATATACAGTATAGTGTATATATAGCATAGTATAGCCTATATAGCATTGCAGTATATAGTACAGTTTAGCATAGCATAGTATCATTGTATAGTATAGCATTGCACTGTATAGTGTAATATATAGAACAGGATATACAGTACAGTATAGTGTATATAGCATAGTATATTAGGTCTATACCATAGTATAGTATAGTAGAGCATTGCATTGTATAGTATAATATGTATAGTATAATATATAGCATAGTATGGTATAGCATAGTATAATTGTATAGTATAGCATGGCATAGTATACCATAAAGAGGAATGGGGAATTTGATAGTATAGAATATATAGCATCATATAATAGGCCTATAGTATAGCATAGCATAATTGTATAGCATAGCATAGCATTGTATAGTATAATGTATAGTATAGCTAGTCACTAGTAAAAGTCATAGTCATACATAAAATGTACAAGATATACTCTAGCCCACCTATTTATTTGGTTGTTTACTTGCTGTTTTTACATCAAAGGCGCACACAGACACACTCACACACTCTTTATTGATACGCACCATTACTGACCACCATCTGCAACCGGTGAAGGCAGCAGATCCTTTAGTATTCCAAACATGCGGGTGGTGACTGGTCTTATTAACAATGAAGCCCACAGGGCTTACGCTAGCAGGATTTCTCTACAAGTCCTTTATCACCTGTTGAGAGGAACGGAGCATGGGCACTGTGAAATAAACAGAGGTATATGCCTACCTGCTGCTAAGCCCCAGTGGCCATCATCTCGCTGACAGAATAAGACATCACAGCAGCCATCTGAGAGCCGAGCAGCGGAGGGGGAGAGGGACCTTCAGAAATTATCACAAAAACATGTGATCGCAAAACCAGATTTGGAAGTGTTTGTCTGTATATTCTGATCAATCTCAGAAGCGTGCAGAGGATACTTTCTGTGCTCAGAGGATGGAAAAAGAACATAGTGAAAATCTAAACCTGAGACTCTGGCTATACTGTGATCACCTACTGCACTTTCAGCTTCGTCAAAAATGCAAATCAGTATCTCAGCTTCAGCACAGACTCCAGTATGCTATTGCTTGTATGCCACATGTGATAAAATGTCTTGCACTGGATAAAACACAGACAGAAGCTTGGGTTTACATCATAAATTAATTTAGGCCTTTTGACAGAAACATGTAGTTCCCCGTTGCTAAGCAACCAACAGCATCCAATGTTACATCTTAACAGTTCATTCTGACAATGCCATTGACACGTTATCTGTTTACAATACTTCCATGTCGAAACCTTCCACATCACATACAACTTCATGGCAGCAGAATTTTCAATGTCCTTTTTCATTGTGTTATTTCAAAGGGTATGTATCTCATTTTAGAGTTGTGCAGTGGGTCGGGGACCCATGGGGTAAAAAATATATACATATGAATTCCATATTTTTATCCATGCCTGGTCCAGGCATGGATAAAAATAAACTAAATGTGGTGATATTACTGCTAATAAAGTAATATCAAGTCTAATCATCCAGCAGGATTTTAGTATCAAAGCCTATGACACAACCTTTGACCTCACATCCTGCTAAACAATGAGATGTCACCCGAGCAGCAATGTATACTAGCTGCTGGGTGAAATGGATGACAAAGGTAAAAAAAAAAAATAGCCAGTGGAGGACACCAAATTGTGGACAGTACATCATCAAAGACCAAGCCTTTTGGAAGATTTTGGTGCTCAAAGACTGTGAGAGTAAGGTTGTCAGTGGCTTTGCTGCTTGTAAAAAGTTTTTTAAAGTATTAGGTTTTTGATAGCCGCAAGCTAGGCTCCTCGTCACTATGGAAACACTTCTACAGCTGCAGGAGCATAGGCGTGTGTGCTTAATCAGGGTGCAGGTCGTGGGGCTTATATTCACATTTCCAGGCGGGTGCGGATCTGATTTGGAGATAATTATGGGTAACAGTTCAGTTCTGGATCTCTGCTTTGTGGGTGCCGGCATGGGCGGATTTGCAAAATTGGATGCATGCAGGTCTCATTCATCTAAAATGCATGTTTTATACGCCTTCATATCCCATAAATAAACAAACCTTATACTAAAGTTGGAGACTTACCTGCTGGGCCACAGATTAATGAAAATAACACCTTGATTTTACCAAAATGTATAAAAGACGGCAGCAAAACAACACCGCAAATAAAATAAGCACAACAGAAATGTCAGAAGGTCAAACCACAGCTGAAACTGACAACAGAAATAAAGTTTTCAGATTTTACTTATCTCCTAATTCAAAACAACTGTCAGTTGTTGTCACATGTATGACACCAATGTAAGAAACCATTTGAAAAATAACATACACTCCCTCTTTTTATTGTTACCCTTATTTAACTGTCATACCAGAAACAAATAAATTAAAATTCACACTCAACTTGTTGTACACACTAAAATAAGCAAAAAGCACAGAGTGGTAACAGTTTGGTTAATTAAATGTAAACAAAAAAAGTGATATAGCTCAAGTAGTCACGTAGCAACATTACACTTTGTAAAGACTTAACATACAGTCACAATATGTGGGGAAAAGTAGATGTCATAATAAAGGACAAACTCACAAAAATAGCAAAAGAACAGATAAAACAGAGAGGAAAAGGTGTGGGAAAACTTGTTAATTGGGACGGTTTTAGCTGACAGTGGAGGTATGAGTAGCTGCAGTAATTATGAACAAAGGTACTGCCACGAGCCTGCCTCTTCAGCAGACAACTTCACTTTGCTGATCAGGCAGTATAATGAAGGTGGACTGAAAGCTGCAAACTGTATGTCATAGCAGGTGACCGTTTCTTGTTCTGTCACAGTGGTGAATGTGTAATGAGACGTCTTCTACACCATCAACTCAAGCTGGTGAAGCTCCGGTGCTGAAAAACAAGCGGAATCCAAATCCCCACATTACATTACAGCTCCAAGTTGTCATTTTTTTTTTTTTCTCATTTATTCAAGTAGCTAAATGCTCTCAGACCTTCCCTACATCTTTGAAGCATTCAGCAGCTCCCGGAATTAAATAAAAACGGAGGTATTGTGTCAAATGCACTCAGTCATTAATAGTCAAGGTGATTTTCAACCTCGTATTTTTTTTTACTTTAACAATGCCAAGGATCTGATTAAAAAAAAAAAAAACACTCTTTCACACTCTTTTCTCGTCATGAATGAGGTGTAAAGAGCTCAAAAAGTTGAGTAAAACTTTGCATGCAAGGCTTTGACATTGAAACACTTAAATCTTGACACACTGTGTTTATTGCTGTACTTACCCAACTCTCAGAGTTCAGAGCACTGCTGGGTTTCCACTCTGCCAGACAATCTTCATTCTGCGTTTGTGATCTGGGGCTGATTTTGACCTGGGATGACAGTTGAATGCAATTAACCACCTGGCGAGGTAGAAAACCAGCACTGCTCTGCACCCCGAGGGCTAGATTTGAGGAGCACAGCTCTATACCACATGTAGACTTGTTTTGAACGGGGTTGAACGAGGGTTATAGAGACACTGAACTGTAGATGCAGCGCAGATTTATAAGACTTCCACCTCATTTTTATGATGATGTATAGTGATTTACATTACAGATTTTTAGATATAAAATGATCACAATATGTGCAGTTTTACAGGGTATTCACAAGCTACTTCAGTAAACTTCACTTCCATCACATGGCATGGCATGTTTAATATGTAGTTATATTAAACCAAACTGCCATCTTTTTCTAACCCTAACCAAGTAGTTCTATTGCCTAACAATGTAAAACCATAACCATGACCATTACCATAACCATGTCATGACAAGTGTCATTAACATGAACAAGTCTTTGTCACTCAGTCAATTATTTATCATTTTCAGTGCAGAGTTGACATTGTTTGAGA
>JAJHUR010140491.1:232065-291860 GCA_027495735.1 Lutjanus campechanus | reverse complement strand
GTAGATGTGGTAACAAGACTGGGGCAGCACTGTTGATGCTGGTGCACAAACGTAACATGCATGATGTAAATAATATACATGACATTTGATGCTATTCTTTCGTTTTTTAGGATTCTGGAAGCTTTTTGTAGATGAACTGTTGTGAATTTAGTTTTTGTGCCAAATGGGGTAAGGCCGGAAATGAAATTAAAAGGCACATAATACATTCCGAACCATTCTTCTTTCTTTTTCTCTCCCATTAATGAATGTCTTTACTTTCCAAAAATGTCCTCATTTTCAAGATCAGACACTGACATTAGCAACAAAACAGAAATTAAACCCCCCACACACACACGATAGTCATGACGTCTTTCTTTGAACCTGTAACAAAATTAAGAAACAGGCAGGCTCATTATTCCTCAATACAAATATGTATTGAACTGCCTGTGAGGATTGTTTTTAATTTCCTATGGCAAATAAATTAGATCATATCAATTGCCATAATACATGGTATTAGAGGTTATTCAGGCATATATACTCATTGGTTTCTATAGCAGAAGCTACAGCAGAATCTTCCTGCTGGTGCTGCAGAGGAGGACAGTGCCTGATTGTCAGATTTTAATCCATCTGACAGGCACAGCTGCAGCGGTGCATAGCTTCCATGCATCACTGTGCAGGCGACTTCATTGAATTTAAATTTAACATTTGTTATGGTTCCATTAAAACAGTTATCACTCTTGTCCTTCAGGAGCAAAAGGGGGAAACAGTTTGACACTTTTACAGAGCCACAAAGTCCACAGAGGCAGGTGGTTGAGGAGTCCGTGTTGGTTTCTTTGGAGCATGACCGAATGAGACAATTTGACAATTATTTTAACCACAGTGACGAACATGTATTCCCAAACAATGATCTCTTAACCTTTACCAAGTTATATCAGCCAAAATGCTTTACTTTTACTAACCCCGATCAGGTCATTTTTGTGCCTAAACCTAATAAAATCTTAAACATAATGGTGTCGGATCAAACAATTCGTTTGCAACAGTGATTTGTAACTTTTTTCAAAGGCACTAACATATGATGTCTTGCCACAAGAGACATCACACTAGAGAACAACTGTTCTGGAGAATTACAGATCGTGTATTTTCTTGTTTAATTTTGGAGGACCTTGTTTTTGCTTAACTACATAAACAGTACTGCATTTCCATCAAGTGTGTTGCAAACTTGTTTAATATGAACATAATGCATTAGGACACTGGTCTGCTCAGGTAGCAGAATCAATTCTTACATTGATCTTTCTTTTCTCATTCATTTCGGGCCATTTAGAGTTTAAAAAGAACATTTCAGCAGTAAGGACTTGAGTCATTCAATCCAACCAGTCACTTCACTGTTTCTTCCACTCTTTTGTCCCCTTGTCTAATACCACAATGTTTAAGTAATAAAAACATGTAGTCAAACAAATCATTAATGTTCAAAATAAATTATCTTTATTGTACTAAATAAGTTACCACATACATTTTGAACTTTTTTATAAAATGAATGCCCTTTTAATAAACCTGTATGGCATTGCATTGCATTGTAGAGTATAATATATAGTATAGTATAGTATAGGATTGCATTGCATTGAATTGTATGGTATAATATATCCTACAGCATAGCATAACATAGCATTGTATATATAACATTCGATACTATAGTATAGCATAGCATAGCTTATATATTATATCTAGTCAAGTATAATATAGTGTAGTATAGCAGGGCATTGTGTAGTATAATATACAGTATAGTGTATATATAGCATAGTATAGCCTATATAGCATTGCAGTATATAGTATAATATATAGTAAAGTTATGCATAGCATAGTATCATTGTATAGTATAGCATTGCACTGTATAGTGTAATATATGGAATAGGATATACAGTACAGTATAGTGTATATAGCATAGTATATTAGGTCTATACCATAGTATAGTATAGTAGAGCATTGCATTGTATAGTATAATATGTATAGTATAATATATAGCATAGTATGGTATAGCATAGTATAATTGTATAGTATAGCATGGCATAGTATACCATAAAGAGGAATGGGAAATTTGATAGTATAGAATATATAGCATAGTATAATAGGCCTATAGTATTGTATAGTATAATCTAGTCTAGTCTAGTCTAGTATAGTATATATAGCATCATGTAATAGGCCTATAGTATAGCATAGCATAATTGTATAGCATAGCATAGCATTGTATAGTATAATGTATAGTATAGCTAGTCACTAGTAAAAGTCATAGTCATACATTAAATGTACAAGATATACTCTAGCCCACCTA
Source organism: Lutjanus campechanus (assembly GCA_027495735.1). Classification (NCBI taxonomy): domain Eukaryota; kingdom Metazoa; phylum Chordata; class Actinopteri; order Lutjaniformes; family Lutjanidae; genus Lutjanus; species Lutjanus campechanus. Next base: position 289,555 of record JAJHUR010140491.1, on the reverse strand, counting down.
TTTATTTGGTTGTTTACTTGCTGTTTTTACATCAAAGGCGCACACAGACACACTCACACACTCTTTATTGATACGCACCATTACTGACCACCATCTGCAACCGGTGAAGGCAGCAGATCCTTTAGTATTCCAAACATGCGGGTGGTGGCTGGTCTTATTAACAATGAAGCCCACAGGGCTTACGCTAGCAGGATTTCTCTACAAGTCCTTTATCACCTGTTGAGAGGAACGGAGCATGGGCACTGTGAAATAAACAGAGGTATATGCCTACCTGCTGCTAAGCCCCGGTGGCCATCATCTCGCTGACAGAATAAGACATCACAGCAGCCATCTGAGAGCCGAGCAGCGGAGGGGGAGAGGGACCTTCAGAAATTATCACAAAACCATGTGATCGCAAAACCAGATTTGGAAGTGTTTCTCTGTATATTCTGATCAATCTCAGAAGCGTGCAGAGGATACTTTCTGTGCTCAGAGGATGGAAAAAGAACATAGTGAAAATCTAAACCTGAGACTCTGGCTATACTGTGATCACCTACTGCACTTTCAGCTTCGTCAAAAATGCAAATCAGTATCTCAGCTTCAACACAGACTCCAGTATGCTATTGCTCGTATGCCACATGTGATAAAATGTCTTGCACTGGATAAAACAAAGACAGAAGCTTGGGTTTACATCATAAATTAATTTAGGCCTCTTGACAAAAACATGTAGTTCTAGCTAGCTTCTAGCTAATGAGACTTCTTCTAGCTAAGCAACCAACAGCATCCAATGTTACATCTTAACAGTTCATTCTGACAATGCCATTGACACAGGCGGCTGTGGCTCAGTGGTAGAGCGGGTCGTCCCCCAATCGGAGGGTTGGTGGTTCGATTCCCGGCTCCCCTAGTCTACATGTCGAAGTGTCCTTGGGCAAGTGTATGTATGTGTATGAATGATTTCTGATGCACAGGTTGGGTCTTTCTAGAAGAAGCCACCTGTGTCATTAGTGTGTGAAAGTGTGTGTGAATGGGGTGAATGTGACTCGTAGTTGTAAAAGCGCTTTGAGTAGTCTATGACTAGAAAAGCGCTATATAAATACAGTCCATTTACATTTTACGTTATCTGTTTACAATACTTCCATGTCGAAACCTTCCACATCACATACAACTTCATGGCAGCAGAATTTTCAATGTCCTTTTTCATTGTGTTATTTCAAAGGGTATGTATCTCATTTTAGAGTTGTGCAGTGGGTCGGGGACCCATGGGGTAAAAAATATATGTACATATGAATTCACTGGTCCAGGCATGGATAAAAATAAACTAAATGTGGTGATATTACTGCTAATTCAGTAATATCAAGTCTAATCATCCAGCAGGATTTTAGTATCAAGGCCTATGACACAACCTTTGACCTCACATCCTGCCAAACAATGGGATGTCACCCAAGCAGCAATGTGTACTAGCTGCTGGGTGAAATGGATGACAAAGGTAAAAAAAAAAAAAATAGCCAGTGGAGGACACCAAATTGTGGACAGTACATCATCAAAGACCAAGCCTTTTGGAAGATTTTGGTGCTCAAAGACTGTGAGAGTAAGGTTGTCAGTGGCTTTGCTGCTTGTAAAAAGTTTTTTTTTAAGTATTAGGTTTTTGATAGCCACAAGCTAGGCTCCTCGTCACTATGGAAACACTTCTACAGCTGCAGGAGCATAGGCGTGTGTGCTTAATCAGGGTGCAGGTCGTGGGGCTTATATTCACATTTCCAGGCGGGTGCGGATTTGATTTGGAGATAATTATGGGTAACAGTTCAGTTCTGGATCTCTGCTTTGTGGGTGCCGGCATGGGCGGGTTTGCAAAATTGGATGCATGCAGGTCTCATTCATCTAAAATGCATGTTTTATACGCCTTCATATCCCATAAATAAACAAACCTTAAACTAAAGTTGGAGACTTACCTGCTGGGCCACAGATTAATGAAAATAACACGTTGATTTTACCAAAATGTATTGTTACCCTTATTTAACTGTCATACCAGGAAAATAAATTAAAATTCACACTCAACTTGTTGTACACACTAAAATAAGCAAAAAGCACAGAGTGGAAACAGTTTGGTTAATTAAATGTAAACAAAACAAAGTGATATAGCTCAAGTAGTCACGTAGCAACATTACACTTTGTAAAGACTTAACGTACAGTCACAATGTGTGGGGAAAAGTAGATGTCATAATAAAGGACAAACTCACAAAAATAGCAAAAGAACAGATAAAACAGAGAGGAAAAGGTGTGGGAAAACTTGTTAATTGGGACGGTTTTAGCTGACAGTGGAGGTATGAGTAGCTGCAGTAATTATGAACAAAGGTACTGCCACGAGCCTGCCTCTTCAGCAGACAACTTCACTTTGCTGATCAGGCAGTATAATGAAGGTGGACTGAAAGCTGCAAACTGTATGTCATAGCAGGTGACCGTTTCTTGTTCTGTCACAGTGGTGAATGTGTAATGAGACGTCTTCTACACCATCAACTCAAGCTGGTGAAGCTCCGGTGCTGAAAAACAAGCGGAATCCAAATCCCCACATTACATTACAGCTCCAAGTTGTCTTTTTTTTTTTCTCATTTATTCAAGTAGCTAAATGCTCTCAGACCTTCCCTACATCTTTGAAGCATTCAGCAGCTCCTGGAATTAAATAAAAACGTAGGTATTGTGTCAAATGCACTCAGTCATTAATAGTCAAGGTGATTTTCAACCTCGTATTTTTTTTACTTTAACAATGCCAGGGATCTGATTTAAAAAAAAAACACTCTGAGATTTTTCTCTTCATGAATGAGGTGTAAAGAGCTCAAAAAGTTGAGTAAAACTTTGCATGCAAGGCTTTGACATTGAAACACTTAAATCTTGACACACTGTGTTTATTGCTGTACTTACCCAACTCTCAGAGTTCAGAGCACTGCTGGGTTTCCACTCTGCCAGACAATCTTCATTCTGCGTTTGTGATCTGGGGCTGATTTTGACCTGGGATGACAGTTGAATGCAATTAACCACCTGGCGAGGTAGAAAACCAGCACTGCTCTGCACCCCGAGGGCTAGATTTGAGGAGCACAGCTCTATACCACATGTAGACTTGTTTTGAACGGGGTTGAACGAGGGTTATAGAGACACTGAACTGTAGATGCAGCGCAGATTTATAAGACTTCCACCTCATTTTTATGATGATGTATAGTGATTTACATTACAGATTTTTAGATATAAAATGATCACAATATGTGCAGTTTTACAGGGTATTCACAAGCTACTTCAGTAAACTTCACTTCCATCACATGGCATGGCATGTTTAATATGTAGTTATATTAAACCAAACTGCCATCTTTTTCTAACCCTAACCAAGTAGTTCTATTGCCTAACAATGTAAAACCATAACCATGACCATTACCATAACCATGTCATGACAAGTGTCATTAACATGAACAAGTCTTTGTCACTCAGTCAATTATTTATCATTTTCAGTGCAGAGTTGACATTGTTTGAGATGTCTTTGTCATGACAACTTGAGATTATCAAACTTAAATAAACTGTTTAGCTTTATGTTTTAACATTACACTATACTGTCATATGTGGTTGGTTTTATGAGTGTAATGCATTATTCAGTAATTTTACTGTATTATTACTTTACTCAGTAATAAGTAGTGTAAGGGATTACAATTTCACAAACTTCAATTATAACACAGGTACTAATCCAAGTAACTCTGAGTTACTTTTTGACCTATAGGTAGGCTTTCTAATGATGGCGTGTGTATGCACCAGGTCAGGGCAGGTCACATCAGCTACTGTTCAAAAAGCTGTGCGCAGGATGAGGGAGGATGGAGGATGAGGGGGAGCAGGTGGAAGTATTGTCATTATTTTGAGTTTGTTTGGTTCCTCCAGAGAGAATCTGTGGTGATGGAATCTAATTTTAAGGCCACACTCAGAGAGGTAGATTTTGTTTCCACCACAGTTGACATCTGGACAGCAACAACAAAAGCTTTCTGGGTGTTAACAGTTCACTGGATCAACGGGCCAACTTTGGAGCACAACAAGGTATGAAAGTAATATAGTAATATACAGTAACAAGTAATTGAATTAATTTTGATACCAAGTTATAAGTAAAATAATGCTACTTTTAAAGGAAGTCAAATAAAAAGTAACTTATTACAATTTCTACCCTCCCTGACCTCTCGTAAAGTGGTACATTTTGGACTTGTCATAAGGATGTTTGACAACAGAGTACAGTACCAAGGTGATTTAGCTTACAGAGTTAGACGGACAGATCGTGGTTAGCTAGTTTACTTGTTGCTAAAGAAGGCTAACTGCTGTCTGATGTCATGTGTAGCTGCATTGGCTTGCTAATTCAGTTAGCCATGGAGCTGGCTGCCTAATTAGCTTGCTCAGCTTTAGGGTGCCAGGAGCCAAACAAAGAAACAAGACCACCTCAGTACTGTATTCCCTTTCGCCATAATGGCCACCATCAGTCTTGGAGGCTCTGTCCCTTTCATCTCTCAAAAGAGACAAGAAGGAAGTGAGCCTGTTTGCTGCCAGCTGCTTCCATTATCAGCTCCAGAAAAAGATATGTATTGATTTCAGAACGCAGACTGCATCCAGAAGATGTTAAAACTTGTTTTTAAAAAAATCCCCCAGGAAGAACTTTATCATGGTTTATCTACCACAAGGACATCCAACCTCCTTGAGTCCACCAGTGTGTGTCTGACAAGGAAGAGTATGGAAGAAACAAAAAATCTGACATATCTGATAGGAGTTCAGTGCTGAATTGGTGGATTACTCATCAAATCTCAATAGGTCAAAGAAATTGATATGAAAATGAGAGCACCTTCCAAATCTCTGTTTGGAATTTGTAATGTTGGAGCTGACCTTTAGTTTGCATTGGATCACAGATAGTGCCTTCGGTTTTCAAGATTGTTGACCCTCCTGCATGCAGAGTCCGAATGTACTGTTTTTCAGGTTGCCATAATTCACGTGTGGAATCTGCTGAAAACGTAATTACAGCAAAACCATATTACCAGAATAAATTTAGCATTTCCAGCAGTCTTCAAACCGCTGTCATTAGAGAGCATTATGTCTGTTATGTCCGGCTTCAGCGCTGCCGGAACAAAAAAGGCATCTTAAATGAGAAGCATTATTGAAAAGGTCACGCAATAAGAGTTCTGTGGTACATCTGTGCTGTTTAGCTTCACATTAACATCATTAAATGGCATTAGTGTGAGCCGTCCAGTGCAAACACTGCAACATCCAGTCCAATGAAAGCAAAGGCATGTCCAACATAGAATTTAAAGACCATGTAAAGCAACAATAAATGTGTTTTCTTAATTTGCCACACCACAGAAATGTGTTATTGATCATCCAGCCAAATTTGAATGATTAAAATACTCTCTACGTACATAAAATTAGGTCTTAAAATCAAGACAAAATGAGCAGTTTTCTCTGTTCTTAAACACTTGGGGGCGTTCTGCTCCGCTCCGTTCCAGTGTCAAACACCACTACAACCTGAAACTGACATGAAACATGGACGGTCCCTCTAGCAGCATTATTGGACATATCCTCTGGTTTAAACATATATGGACGTTTTGTTTTTTTTTCTTCTGTGCCTTTGTTGGAACTGAAGTGAGCTGCTGGGCTGATCTGGATTGACAGAGTCCCTTAAGGTGCCTTCGTAGCTCGCTGTTAAGAAGGTTGAGTGTTGGTTCATGGGGCTTTTATTGTGTCTGCTCTGGCATTTCACTGAGCCATGTTTCAGGTCCACCCAAAAAAAATCCTAAACACAGAAATCTTGAACAGTTTAACGATCTAACTCCACAATTCAGTACTGCATAGTTCTCTGTGTTTTAACATGTTTTCAGTAACTATTTTCTAACATGTGTAATGTGCTTAGAAGAAAAAGAACTTCCTTTTTCCTTTACACAGACCTATCTTACCTATCTGACACTCAGAGATTGGATAATCACAGGTCTTGGCCACGTATAGCTAGATTTGTCTCTAATGCCGATACCAATGGCTCCAATTAGTCAGCCTTAGAGTGGCCTCATCCAAAATAATGAACCTCACTGTCAGTGAGTTTGCAGTTGTTGCCCAGCTTGTGTTCAACCATACTGTTTGGAATAGTGACATTTCAGTAGATGGTCTCACTTGATTTTAATGGTCCAATATTGATATTGTAGTTCCTTTCCAAATGGCTATAATCTGTCACAGAATACCCTCTGCTGCTTTAACAAGAAACATGATAGGTAGAGACCACAGGTAGAAGTAATTACTTCTTACTACTACTCAAATTACTTTAATTAAGTCATTTTTGGGGGCACTTGTGCTTCATATTTTTTAAATTCTGTAATTGTTCTTGTTCTTTAGCATGCAGTACATTATGTAACCTACTTTGTTGCTTTTAAATTAATACCATCTGAATTTTAAGGGTAATTATTTTCATTATTGATTAATCAATTAGTCTATAAAATGTTGAAAATTGTGAAAAATTCTCATTACAATTTCCCAGACCTCATAATTGCTTATTTTGTCCATCCAACAGTCCAAAAGGCAAATATTTCTCACAAATTCACATTTTAGAAGCTTGAACCAGCAAATGTTTGACTTTCTGAATCATAAATTAATGAAACAATTAATTGATTATGAAAAAATGGCAAGTAATTTTCTTGCACTTCACTAATTGTTGCCATCCTAATTTAGATTGAAGATTTGGAGAAAAAGAAACTCCTCTCGACTGAACGCCTGCTGTTGATAATGGATTAAACATTAACAGTAAAAAACAGTGACTAACACTCTGAGAGGTTTTTAAGAATAATACTATGTTTTTTACTTTTACTTTTTTATTTATTAACACCAGTACTTTTACTTGTAATTGAATAATACTGTATTTAAGAAATGTAACAGTACTTGTACTTGAATTAAAATTTTCAGTGCTCTTTCCACCACTGGCAGTCACTGTGTAAGTCAGGGTTAGAATTAGTATTTTCTATTTACATACTATATTAACACATTTCTTTATGAGATATTGCTGTACAGAACATTTCCAGAAATGTGCAACTAGATTGTCACAACAAAAACAACAGAAAAATACATTCCCCATTACGTTTTACCACACCTATTTTACTTCACACTCGGTTGACATGAAAACACATTTTGGAAGAACTCCATTAAACTCCCGCTCATTAATTACCATTTCACTGGAGTGGGTTCACGAGTTGAGTTCATTTCTGCTTAAGAGGATTTTGAAGTACACTATAATTAAAATGCACTCTGCCTCATTCTTTATAAATGGTTCGAATGGTGCATACAAAGTGGCCAGATGTGTGCCATACTATATTTCTGTAGAAGAGACCAACAAACAACCTTATAAACACTCCACACGCTCATGAGAATACGGGCCCTTTTGGAGACACAGTGTTTCAGAGTGTGGACTTATTTAAATGTTTATAGGACCTTTATATTCTTTATATGACACACGCAGTAAAACACACCCTTATTAACCCAGCAAAAGCTTCTCTTTTAATTTGTATTCATTACACAGAGGAATCTTGTTTAATCTCCAGAGACCTTTTGCAGTGAATGGCAGCCCATATAGAGTGGCTCACAGTGAGACCGACGCAGGAATAATTCAAGTGACTGCACCTTAATGAAATGAAAATGTTTTCGCAAATTCCAGATACTGTAAACTCAAAGCGACTGATGGGAATTGCATTATTGCCCCGACTGAAATTGGTTGGAAGGGTGAGACAAAAACAAAAGCTAATGTACAGTGAACCAATTACAAAAGCAAGTTATATCCCTGCAGCTTAAATCAACACTAAAGCTTCTGAAGCAGAATCATTTATGAGTAAATGCACGCTATTTGATTTGATAGTTTGGTGGTGCTTTAAATAAAATAATTGCTGAACACTGATGCAGTAATTTAACAGGAAGGGGGCGTCTTCCATTCATGTGGGATACTTTCTTTTGCCGTCCTGGTTGTATAGAAGTGTACGCTGTATATCTCTGAGGCCGTTTACTGCTTAGTGTGATACATGAACAAACAAAAAGAAGTCCAGACTTTCTTTTGAATCACAGAATAATGACCTCCTCCCTGTAAGTTATTGCATGTGTTCAGCAATGTGCATTGATAAACAACAAAGTATTGACTCATGCCTTATTTAGATGCGGCTACACACGTTTGGCAAGTAAACATGGCTACACTAGCAGAACTGTAACCAAGGAAATGTATGCAGTTACCATAGCAACATCCATTAGTTCAAGGCTAATGGCCCATCATCCCTTTCAGCTTCTAACCAGCCAATATGAAATGTTGCTACGACTGGTAGAGTCATAATACATTTCCAATATTTTCAAACCATTGTGTCATAAGAGTGTAACAAAGACAATTTTCATGCTCTGTCAGTCCATGGCATGTAACAACTCAGAAAAACATAATCTGTCATTTGAAATCATGGGATTTATATGAAGGGGTGTGCCTAAAACTGTAATTACACTATTATAACTATGCCATGACACCTGACATTAACATGAAAGTCTTTATGAATGTTTACGACTATTGTCAGAAAGTGTAATTTGGTAAATCATGTCATTTTTATTGCAAATTTGACACTGTTTGAAATGTCTTTGTTATGACAACTTCACATTAATCAAGTCAATAATGTCTTTGTTATAGCAACTTGACATTAACAAAGGCATCATAGCCAGTCAATTTCTTTGTTATGACAACTAGACATTAACCAAGACAACATAATTTGTCATTGTCTTTGTCATGACAACTTGTCATCATCCACCTTAAAGAAACTGTTCAGTTTTATGTTGTAACTTGACATTAAACTGTCATATGTGGTCACTGGCCATCACAAGACCATTATAAGTGTGTCATGAATATTTTCCTTGACCTCAAGTAAAGTGGTGTCATTTGACAAGACATCTCAAACAATCTCAACTTGACATTTGACCAAATGTCAATTAATGACAACATCATAAACATTCATAATGACTCTTTCATGTGTGTTGTTATATGGGTATGACAGTGTAATGATAGTCTTATGCATGCCCCTTCAAATGAAGTGTTATCAGAATATATAAATATTATCATAGTAGATCATTTCTTTCTTCTTTTTTTTTCAATTTAGAATTTTTTTTGTTTTCCTCACAAAAATCCTGCACCATTACTGTGTCAGATATACTTTCCCCAAATGGTCTACAGGCAACAAGGAACACAAATCCAGACAAACAAAACAAAACAAAAACTGAAAGCAAATCCCACAGCACAGCATGAAAGGTCACAACACACAGGACCCCACATGATATATTGTACATTAAGAATCTTTCACTTAATGGTCCCCACATTTGATAAATTTGAAGATGCTAGCCCACATTTCTGTAAGTTTCGACACAGAATCCCTCATTTTGGCCAACAGTAACTCATATGAGGCTGTAACAGTCATGAGCTCAATCCAGTCCTTATAACAAGGTACACTTGTATTTTTCCAGGTCTGTAGTATAATCCTGGCTGCATTAAGGGAGTCTGCAAGAGCTTATCCAAACTGTGCCTTTGTATGTCCAGCTGGCAGAACAGACTTGTCTCCAAGAAGACAACATCGTGGTGTCCTTGGCAAGGGCTGATCCAACCACTCCTCGACTGTCCCAACCACTTGGGTCCAAAATGGGGAAGTAAGCGAGCAGCACATGAGGTGCAGAAAAGTACCTATAGAGTTCTCACGTTTCCAGCACTCATTGCTTTCAGTCAGACCAAGACTCTGAAGTTAAACTGGAGTCCACAAATATCTATGAATTACTTTATAATGTATAAATATGCTTTTATAGTCCTGTACTGGCCACCCCATGTTATGGACAATATTATACATAATATCAAACTCTGTGCTCAGGTCCCTTTGCCATATTGTTTTCAAACTTTCACTTTTACCATACAGAACGGCTGCTGACATTTTATAAAACAGAGAAGATGATTGCACAGTTTGTGAAAGTTTTAAAAACCTTTGCAATATATTTTCATTCTGTCCTGTCTTGTGTGACAGTGGATCATTTCTGATAAAAGCTGCCCAAACCTGGCAAGCACTGAAGGGTTTTATTTCATTGGTTTTAGATCAAGTGAATATCAACACCTTAGTGGTTTGGATATCTTCCATGTAAATCATTTAAATCTGCATTAAGCAATATTAAATAGATTCCTGCAATATGGAATGTTTCCATGAAGGCAGGTAGTACTGCCAATCCCACTGAGAATCAACACAAAGTAAACTTTGGTTCATACAACTGTGGAAAGCCACCCTCAACCCACGAGCAGAGTGTCCTTTACATGCAAAGCACAGCCAGAGTAATCGAAGGGATACTGTTGCCAAGAGTAAGTGGACATAGCCAAGGCAAAAAAGCCAGCAAACGGTTATATAAACAGTAAAACAGAAAATTAAGATATAGAAACATAATATTCTATTTAGACATGTACTAAAATATTTTAAAGAAACATAAATATTGCAGTAAAAATGTGAAAATCACAATGCATTCAGCCCTTGTTAAATAGTAAGGATAAAAGAGAAAATGGAAGCAAAGGGTCAACACAGGTTATGATCTCAGAAGAGAACATGCAGAGAGTGGGCTTTAGATTACATCATTAATCCAGTCTGAATCTACTGTAATCCTCTCTTTCTGTCATCATATTTAGCGACCCAGTGGTTCCTAAGAGACTGCATGGAAACGATCCAAATGACAAGAACCCACACACACAAAAACACATTGACAATTAGAGTTAAATAATTTCTTCACACATCTAATTAATCTTTACCTTGCACTCTTTGGTTTATGTACACAGTGGCTCATCACACAGCTATCAGAAGGCAAAACCACTGTACTAATTATAACCATTAATGTTTGTGGTTCAGTGCAGGGCTGTGTTCTTTTTGACTTGATATGCCTGAATCAAATTAAAGCTAACATCGTTCGCAGTAACAATCCTGATGGAGATCATTATGATTCGAGTGTAGCCATCTTTGTCTTGTCTTGGCCATGTTCAGGGAGCCCCCCATATTCGAAAGAACGCAACAAAATTGGCCTCTTGGAAACCCCCATGGTGGATGAAACATGATCAGTACCCTGAAGTGTGGCCTAATGTCCAAGTCGCATTGTGATAGAATGTCCTCTAGGGTGCCGTTCCAGTAGAGAAAACATGGTCAATTTCACTCTAGGGTCCCTTTTCAGTGGACAAAACATGATAAAGTGCCCACTAGGCTGCCCTTTCAGTGGAGAAAATGCATTGAAGCTCACTCCAGGGTGAACTTCTAGTGGACAAAACATAGTAAAGTGACCACTAGGGTGCTCCTTAAGAGGAGAAAACATGGTAAAGTGCCCTGTAGGGTGCCCTTCCAGTGGAGAACGTGTTGAAGTTCATGCAAGGTTGACCTTCTAGCAGACAAAACATGGTTAAGTGCCTTTGCGGGGGACCAAACATGGTAAAGTGCCCACTAGGGTACCTCCCTAGTGAACAAAACACAGTAAAGTACCCTCTAGGGTGCCCTTCAAGTATACAAAATGTGATTAAATGCATTACGACTTTCGGTGCACCGGTGCCCTCTGCATACTGCTGGTGCCCTTTTTTAAATTACATAACCAAAACATAAGTATAAAAGAAATAAGAAAATCATTGCTGTTGAGCTTTTAAGATCAAATTATGCTGTATGTACAGTGCCACTGGAAATCTTGAGCTCTGTGTTAAGCTCATTAAGGTTAAACATTTTTATTGGCCTATAAATTTGTTTCATTTAGTTTGTCTGCTGTTCAGTTCCTTCTATTATAGTTCCCACGTTCTCAATCTGCCAACTCTCTCAATGCATTTGTCAATTCTTTTGCCATATTCACTGCTTTTGTTTTTTCTGAAACCTCTGTGCTCCTCTTTCTTTCACACAGCTTGTATACACACTCTACATATCTTAATGTATATATATATTTGAATTATTTTGCTGTAGAAATCTCTATGCAAATAAAGTTTCCCTGCTTTATGCGTAGCAAGGTTTGTTGTAGGCAACTGGACTTCATAGAGTTCTTGAAGACGTTTCGCCTCTCATCCAAGACGCTTCTTCAGTTCTGACTGACTGGCTTGGGAGTCATTGTATGCTTTACATACAAGCACAAACACACTGATATACAATATTATATTATTATACAATATTGTGCTAAATTTATTTATATTCTATATAAGCATGTTGCTCCTCTTGATATAGTTATTAACTAAAATTCGAGAGTATATTAGCTTAGAACAAAAATGGATTTTTGTAGTATTACACTCATTGTATTAGCAGCCAGCTAATTTAACTAATGGCCACAGTTCAATCAGAAAATAATTCCACAGTGCATTACAGTATAAGTTACTGAAGTTGTCGTGACCTGTTATAATTGCTTAAAACTATAAATTTCCTTTGAATGAGCAAAGTAAACACATTTAGAAGGATAGCAGCAAATTGTAACATGCAGGAATTTGTTAGTTTTGGCTTTGGTGAACTGCAAGAAAAATTGTGGTTCAAGAAAAAAGATATCAAAAGCAAATCAACCCAGCTTCTTTTCTTTTTTTTTAAGCAAATGATGTTTTTGCGAGCTCAGTTGTGAGATTCAGTGGAGGGTTGTTGTTTTTTCCCGCAGCTGCCACGACAGATTAATTTGAATTTGACATTGTATTGACTCCTGGTGAAGCATGAGGGCCACTACTCGGTAAAAAGATTAAGGGGTCTCAGTTCAAGAGGGATGAAAAATACAATGCATAATGCTTCATGTTTCATTCTGGGGTCATTCTTTTGACTATTTACCTTCTCTTACAGTGAGTAATCTGCGGTGCATTTGGAGAAGACAGATAAGGGTACACTCAGGTGTGTTTGTGTATATTTGTGTGAGGGTGAGGATGGGGAGACAGGACTGAAGGAAAAGCAGGTAGTGCAGGGTCAGTCACTGAAAGGCAGAAACAGTATAATAGCTTGATTGTACCTAGCGAGCATTTAATGGCAGCTACACACAAAGACCCAATTTGCTGTGTGTTTCGGGGTTAGGCTCCTCCATGACCTCTTTTGTTCTCTCTTTACACGGGTCACAGCAAACACAGGCCATTAGCAGCAAACAAAAACATGAAATTGGGTTGTATCAGGCACAGCAGCAGGGTGAGAAAATTGGAGAGTAAAGGAAAAGGCAGAAATACTGTGTGTATATGCATTTATTTCAATTGTATGAGACACTTAAAAGAATCAGGATAAAAAAAACATTTCTTCTTCTGTAGTGATGACCTTAATAAGAATAGTTTTGGCTGCAATTTTATTAACTTTTGTGATGACTCAGGTATAAACTCAACTCAGAATGTTAGCATCAGTGTAAGAAACCAAAGATCTCAACGATAATGGCATATATTTTGCTGATGTACCCACTATTTGGGCAATAAAAATCCCGTGAGAGCTCAGAAAATGCAGCTTTGTGACTGTTTATCTTTATAGCCTTCGCAGCTGCTCACCAGGCAGTCACAGGTTCTCTTTTATTAAAAATGGCTGGATGCATATTAATGCCAAAGCCTTACATTCATCCACGAATGTTCATTCAGCAATAGCGGCGGAGATTCCATAGAAAGCAGCAGACTGACATATCCGGAGAGGATCTGAGTTCAGTACCTCGAGGATACACGTAGGAATAGGAGAAATTAAGAGTATTTTTTCTAAAGTACAGCAATATGGCTCAGTATTAAGGAATTTAAAAACACTGATTGAAAGCACATCCCCTCATTGACCTTACAGATGTGGTACTTTAAAGGGATAGCTTGGATTATTTGATGTGGGGTTGTATGAGGTACTTATCAATAGTCAGTGTATTAGCTACAGTAGATGCAGTCGGGACACCCCCAGTTTGGAGAAGCAAAGAGGGGCATCAGGACAGGGTCAGCAACAAAAGGTCTTTTAGCCACTTAAAAAAGGTCCACTGAAAATATCTCAGTGTACACTATATTTAGAATATTTTCACTCGCTATCGCTCTCTTCAAACCAACCAAACTCTATAGGCGAAATAAGTAATTTTATCTCCCACAACACTGGTGCTGCACATCTACCGATGGCTCGACTTGTTAGTTTTTTGTGTTACTGCGTGACTTTGGTGAATCTAAATTATCCTTTTAAAACACCAAAATCACACAATAACACAAACAACCTAACCAAATGAGGCAGCAGTAGCTCAGCAACTCCTCTGGAGTTTGGTTGGTTTGGAGAGAGTGATATTTGGCTTACATTCAGTAACAGCATGAGAAAATGCTGTTGACAGCAAAGCAAAGCGGTGAAATTCTAATATATCATTAATCTTTTTAGGTGGAACTTTAAAATACCTTTTGTATCTGACAGTGGTCCATTGCTTTAAATTGGGGGTGCGTCGACTAGCATCTATTGTAGCTAACACACTTGTAACAGATAAGTATCTCTGACAGCCCCACATCAAATAATCTGAACTATCCCTTTAAAGGACAGCAAAGACAAAAAAAAAAAAAAGTCAAGGTCATTTGGGGTTGTGCTGTCAGTCAGCCAACAAAGAGAAGCAATCAGGCCAAGCTTAACTGGAACACTTCTTAATGTTAACCAGCAGAATTAGTCTTTCAAATATAGAACATTACTGTACACATAATTAATAGCCTTGCACACTGTTTTATATGTAATTTCATATCTGAGCAAATGTATTTTACCTTAATATTAATCACCCCTGTTACAGTATTCTGGCTTTCAGTTAAGTCATGAGAAGTATTTTCACCACAACTTTAACCTTCAACTTCTGCTTACATATTTTACAGGTAAAGAAAATTGTAATGTGTAGTTAATACATATAATATATGTATTAACTACACATTACAGTTTTCTTTACCTGATGCCAGTCACACACATGATTGTCAAAACACAAAGGTTTAAATAGGCCATCGTATTGATGCAGTTGGTTGCATCCTGGCTGCAGATATTCTGCTCCCAGGCATTTTCTGTCAGTTCAGGCAGCTGCACCAGTGAGGCTGTTCATTGACTGGGAGCCCAGGAGAAGCTTCATTGACATCCAGCACATCAAACATGCCTGGAAGGCATTTCTTCACCTTCTCCAAGAGCTGGTCCTTTTGCTGATAGGAAAGACACCAGCCATCACCTTGGAAGGAGAGGAAAAAGCTGCATTTTTTTTCCACTGAAGTGTTCAGTGGGAATAAAATGATAAATATAGAAAATGCATTTCTGCATTCTCACACACTATTCTCTTTTATGTTCTCCCTCACTCACTCTTTTCACGCTTCCATCTTTCCATATTTACGTTTCCCTTTCTACTTCAACTTTTTTACAAATAAGACATATCCAACCAGTGTTAGACATAGGCAAGTTAACACAAACATGTTGTTTTCAATACAAGAATAAGAGTCCTATTTAGATTAGTCTAAATAAGACTGGGTGAGTGTAAATGGTGCATGAAAAAGTGCACAACGTAAGTGCATTTAGGGCGTGTCCAACTACACTTTGCTATTTAAACAGCACATAATCTGTGCGGCACAAAAGGGTTGTATTTAGTCTTTTAATGAATCATAGGTGTGTGTGTAACATGAATTAAATCAATCATCAACATCCCCCATTTCCTTTATAAGCCAGTTGCACCTGCCTCTGGGGTATTGCTATTTAAATGATGGATGCAGCAAGTTGTGGAAGTGAACAGGGATCCTGAGATGATTCACTTGTAGTAATGCAGGCACTGTGGTTACTATCAGCTAGGTTGCAGGTGGGTGAAATGGGCTGAAGCCCACATTTACGCATGAGAGACAGCAGCCTGACTGCTGCGACAAGTTAATGACTGAAAGCAGCCTCTCTAATCATTAAAGCAAATTGTTAAAGAAAGCGCCAATACATCAGTACATCACTCAATAAAGAAATCAGCTGGAAAGCTTGCACTGCTCAACATCATTTAAAGATGGTTCAATGATTGGAGAGGTGGTGGCCTGGTAGCTCAGTTGGTCGAGCAGTCGCCTCATGTACTGAGGCTGTCAGTGCTCTGCAGCAGCCATGGGTTCGACATCTGCCTGCAGCCATTTGCTGCTGCTTCACTCAAAGAACATTTATTGACGTTAGATCCTGACCAGGTTTATACAATTAGTGAAGTTACAGCTGCTGTTCCTAAATATGCAGGGCGCCTCTCTCAATGGGCAGACACATCAACCCATTTTTCCCACTTGCGCCTCATCTGCTATTAATTAGGATGTTAACTTTTATGACCTATTGATGTCCTAGAAGGAGAGTGTACGTGCATTGTGAACCTGCCTATGTAGGAGCATGTTAGTATCTGAATAATGTTTGATAATACATATAGCAGGAAAATACTGTGCCATTGATTTTATACCAGATTTCTGTTGGAGAGTCCTGTACGCTGGGCAGAAGATAGAGCCCTATGACTTTATGCCACTAAATTTAAGGATAAAGCAGTAGTTTTTCAAATAAAACACATTCTTTATATTATACGGTATAAAGCTCTTTGTTCAACCTGTTTTTCTGCTGTGCTTCCTGGAAATCTGTTCCCTAAACCATTCCATACAGCCCTATAGGTACGATTAAATTAACATGGTTTTAACATCTCACTCGCAGCACAAAGCCCTAATAAATTGCATTTCAACTTTCAACAAGACTGCTAGACTTTAAAGGTTTAAAAGGTTTTCATCTCTGCAACAGCAGGAACCATAACAGTACATCCCACATGCATCTGATAGTTACCACCTCTTACATTTCTTCTCCTTCTTCTTACATTGTTAGACATACATTACATTTATTTGGCAGACACTTTTGTCATAAGTGACACCTTTTTCTTTCAGACACATACATTTGGAGCCACTTAGGATTTATAATTTTGAGCTAGGATGACTTTTACGCGTGTATCAGAGAGTTAGGAGTTTTCAAGGTTGAACCACGGGCCTGAGATCAATGGCTGACATACTCTGAGAACCGAGCTACAGTACAGACACATACAAATGTTTGCCAGTGGACAGTATTAAAGATGTGGACGTAGCTTCTAGGTCTGGAATGTGAAGCCAATGTGGAAGTGCCTTAAACCTGCATTCTTTCTAATGGACAGCAGGGGGCGACTCCACTGGTTGCAAAAAAGAAGTCCGGCAGTATGTAAGCTTGCTTTCACCTGATTAATTTCCTCAGTAAACATTTTGCTCATGAGTTTATGGTCTTAGTTGCTAATTTCAAGTCCTGACAGTATAGCAGGGTGTGTTTTAAGGTGTGGCTACCTTGTGTTTAACAAGTTGTTACCACTACCCGTCAGGTTGCGAGTATAGGTGGGCATGCATAGTGTCCTCAGGTTCTCAGTAAGATCCACCCCTTCTCCCCTACACAGACCCACCCTCTTGTCCAAATATGGATGCAAGCAGCCATATGTGAAGTCACCGTCTTGCAAACAACCATGTCCCTGTTGGGTTGAAAACAAGCATTGTACAAGCTGCACATCAGTATGTGTGTCTGTGTCACATACTGTCATCACAGGTTTGAGTAAATTACATCTGTGCCAATTGTGACTGATTGTGACAGATGGAAATAAATCTGAAGTGTTAGTGATGGTGTTTTTACTGTGAAAAAATAGGCCCCTACCTTCAAACATTTGCATTTAGAATTAAATTTGGTTCAATAGTCGGTCCATTTCAAAAACTTATATGAGCAGAGGGTATTTTAATGTCAGTATTTCACATTAATTGAGCTGAGATATACATAGTTTATAGTAAAGACAGAGTGAAAGATGTCTGAAATACATTACCTAATGATTAAAAAATGTCAGGTTCATTCACTTTGGTGGAGGAAGACTGAAAGAACCCTATTCATTTAATTTTGTCAATGTAACACCAATCTAATTGTTTATCTGACTGACCATAGTATTTGGGCTCCTAATAACTAAAAAAAACACTTTGTATTCATTAAAAAGAATGTTAATATTTCCTCACCCAAAAAGGGGCGGGGTCATGAAGCAGGAGCAAAGTACTGGGATAGGCTGCTCTCATCCATGGTCACTTATGGCTACAAAAAAAAAAAAGCAAAAACAGAGAAAAAAAGGCAAGGTCCAAATGCCAAATTTGAGGTTAAGAAATGGCAGTCCACAAACCAATGACTGACAGAAGAGCAAAACAGTGGCTACACTGATTTTATACAGTCTATGCAGTTACGACAATTACAAATTCATAAGCACAAAACAACCAAAACAACTAATAGTAAAAACAAAGGAACAATTTTATCTCCCTAAATTAAGACACCATACCATAAAAAAACACACACCAACACACACACATACATTCCTGCAGTACCAACAGTGGACTATCTAGCAACACTGACCAAGAGTGGACCTCAGTTTCTGGGTATTTAAAAAACAAAACAAAAATAGAATAGAGGATTAACTGTTAAGCTCTTTTATCACAATATTACTGCACATGTGCTTTTAAATTTTTTTTGAAGAAACTGCGTTGAGGGGACTTGTTTGTCTACCTATCAAAGAGGGGACCTCCATACACTACAATGTAACTGTCTGTGCACATTTTTTCACCAAATGAATGTTTGTTTACTGCAAAGTCTTTCTTTGTTTCTTTCAAAAATGGATAATCTAACTTTCATTTTAATTACACATTTTCTGTGATAGAGTTGTGAAAATAATCATGGAAATCATGGACATTTATTTCTAAATGTCTGTTAGGGGAATTCAGATTCTTCTGTGTTATTGTTGGTCATTTTTATGACTTGTGTGTGATGGTGAAGTACGCATTATAAAGAGGGCTCCCTTTATCCTGTGGTTTATATCTCATTTGTATTTCCTTTTAATAACTTAAGTGCAGTCAGGAGAAAAAACATTTCTCAATCTAAGACAGGTTTTGAAACATGCATTAACTGCACTTTGTTGTGGCTGTTCACGCATCATCACGGCATTCATTTTTAACTCATTCATTAGGTCATATAAAATATGCTCTATTATTCTTTTTTAATAATAACAGGATAATTTGCTGTGCTAATTTGCTCCTCCATTCTAACTCATGCATAATTGCATGTAAATGTTGGCTTCTGCCAGTCTAATCAGGACCCTCTAATACAATCTAAATTGTGTAATACAATCTAAATTGTGTATACAATGAATTATCTGGACAATACACATTCAGTAGAAAAAAAATCTTGTATTAGTAGAATCTGTCTTGAAGAGAAAAACTATTCTATTTGGATATGAATCACAGATCCCACTTGTAGTAAAACATGTGACATTTACACTTCAAATTTAATAGACACTGACATTCTAATGATGGAGTTACCTGCTAATGCCTACCTCAGCTCCATCATTTAAAAAAGACCTTTAAAGGGTGCTTTCTTTTGCTTTGTCTCGAGTCACTTAGAAATTGTACATTGAACAATTGAACAAAGAGGGCTTTGTGTGTAGAATCTGGTTTTGAATTTTGACTTTAAAATGAAAAAGATAGATTGTATAGATTAACTGAAGTCCCCTCTTTGCTTAATCAAAATAACACAGGTCCACTGTTGAATACTGTGGGATGATACACACACACAGACACACACACACTACTTTGACAGTCTATTTCAAACTGAATTATAAATATACCTTCCTCTGGCTACACTCCTGGCTCCCCTCCATAATGGAAGCCGGATACAGATGGACAATAAAATATACAGCACTCAAGTACTGTATTCATTCCAAACCATGTCTAAGTAGAAAATTTCATGGGTTTCTTTGACTACAGATATTGGGTAAGCCCAGTGTTCCCCAGCACTTGGCTCACCCCCAACTCATTAGCAAATTTGGAGTCAAACCAATGCATAAGCAAAACCACTGCATAAGTGAACTAAATAGTTGCTTAGGGCTCCAACACAAATTAATTTGAAATCTATTTGAATTGTTTTTTTGTTTTGTCCATTTACATAAAAAGTCATATTTATTTAATTTAAGAAGTTTAACAACCAGGTCCATGTATTATCTTTTACTCAGTGGCTTTAATTAATTCCAGTTGATAGCTTTTCAGCAAATTTGCACACCACCAAGTTAAAGGTAGAATCATGAGGGTGTTTCCAAGCTGTTTGTTAAATGCACCAGACAGATAGTCTGTTGCTGTCTTTCATTCACAGGACATAAAATACCAATGTTTTTGGTTGGTAAAGTGCCCTAAGCACAGCAAAATAATAAGAAGTCCAGGCAGA
Organism: Lutjanus campechanus; assembly: GCA_027495735.1. Taxonomy (NCBI): domain Eukaryota; kingdom Metazoa; phylum Chordata; class Actinopteri; order Lutjaniformes; family Lutjanidae; genus Lutjanus; species Lutjanus campechanus. The sequence continues at coordinate 269,336 of JAJHUR010140491.1, read as the reverse complement.
TTGAAAGGTCTCTGCATATACAGCCACCACCACACAACTCTAGTAGGTAATAATTGATGTTTCTGGGAATATATTGCATATTATTATGACTTAAAAGGAGAAATCTGTAATATATTTACTGTAATAAATCAGAAAATGACTCCGGCAGGTCATGAGAGATCAAGGAAATGTGTAAAGCTGAAATACTCGTTACACTTGACATTAACGCTACAACCGTGCTGTCCTCTGAAATTTCCATTCCAGATAAGAATAACTGTTTTTGTATGTCCATGTCACATTAATCAGATTTCAAGCTGATGCTGAATTTTTGCTGAATGAGTAAGTGTCTGTTTATGAGTTGTAATAAATCTTTAAAAATCTTGTAGAATGTGTAGATGTTTACAACTGTTAAATTTTGGAAAATGTTAATAGAGTTTGGCAGGCGGTGAGAGGGGCAGCCACTTAACTCATCGTCCAGAGTGTGTATTTTCAGAGCAGTAGGATTTTCTCTTCAGGATAATGGGCTTAACTTAATTGACAGTTATAAACAGTTGATCAACTTACAGTGGAAGATTTGTTGTTGCTTGTTGTTGTTGTCAATTTGAGGTTGCGTGCATCCTGCACTCCTCCTGAGCTCTTGCAGCCTGCCTGTCTCTGCCATGTCAAGGGAGGAGGGGGTGGGGGGGGGGCAACTTGCTTCAACCAAAGAGCTTATATTAAACAGGATTACAACCTATTAAAATACAGTCAATGGCTTCAACTCGCTATTTGGACAACTGTACTCATTTTTAAATGTGCAATCTACATACAGTATTGTTCCTTCAACTTTTGGTTTGAATGTAAATTGATTGATAGTGAGTGATAATCTTGCATAACTGATGTTAAATGCTGCTTTCCCTACATCATAATCTTTATGACCGTGGTTATCTTTCACTTTGTCAGGGACCAAGCAGTGAGGCAATAAGGGGAGCAGGAGTTTGTTGGAAAAAATAGAGCTTTTAATTACCCGAAAAATACAAAACAATATAAAAGAGGCCTATAAAAGAGGTAAACAAAATAGAACTATACTCAAAATAACAGCAACAAAACAAGGTGTTAACTGAACAAACTGACCTAACAAAATGAAACATGAGGGAACATATAAACAGTAGTGGTTTGGCCAAACCAACTAACACAAGAGGGAAAAACAAAATGGATGTTAATTAGAACTAATACAAAGGATAAACTAACTAAACCCAAATCCCAACTCGGACATGGCAGCAGACAGCATGGCCCGATGAGCTGGCCACTGGATTTGACAGTCCTCTGCCCTTGGCCACGCCTTTTGCTTCTACCAGAAGAGATCTCCCACCAGCATGGTAACATGATAACTTAAGACAAAGAAAGAAACAAAAATGATTAATATAACAGAAAACTGTTCATTCTAACCCTACAATGTGAACATGTGTGCACTCCATTTCAACAGTGTAAGGTGAAAAGTAAATAAAAAGGTTATAAATCAAATAAACTGTGAAGTGTGGACTTAAATTTGCATATGAATTGTTTGGGGTGTGGTTGAGTGCAAATAAAATTAACCAGTGTACTTAACAGAGTAGTGAGGCGAGTCTGTGAACAATATTACCACTTCTGGCTGTCACTTTGTGTGGCCTTGACCATCACACACCTATGATAAGAGGAGATGCTGTAAATAAATTAATAAAAAGATACGTCTCCTTGCACAAAAATCACCCTCAGGTCAATACTGAGAGTATACACATCAGGGAATATACATCAGGGAACAATAAATTATTGACCGAAGCTCAAGATCCAGAGTAATTATGGTCTGTTTCAGTTTTATTCCACTCAGTAAGAGGTTCTTGTGTGATGTCCTTTGTGGAGTCCAACATGACATAATTTTAGAAGTGTTGTATAAGCAGAAGTGGCCTGTACAGTATCTAAAGTGGACTTAATGATGCTCCTGAACAGCAATTCATTCCTGGGCTATTGTCTAACCAGCATGACCTAATTTCATCACTATTCAACTGGATTAACGACAGCCAAACAAAAGATGGTGAGAGTCTACAATTGCAAGAAAATAAAGACAGAGGTGGTAGCAGCGATCCTTATCTGATTTGCTTTTCTATACAATCTGCATTCTGTGTGTATAAACAGCCTATTTTTTTTTTAAACATTCTGTATGATAAGATCTCCTTTTCTTCATTATCTTTTATGTCTTATCTTTCTCTGCTGTGCACTGAAATTCTGCAATAAGGTGAGCTAAAGTGACAAAACTGATTGAATAATTTTAGCTAGCGGGTGTTTTTTCTGTTTTTTTTTTAAATAAATAAATAAATAAATAAATAAAATAAATATGGCAATTTATAATATAACTTTATCTTATATTAAGTTAACACACAGCAGTTGTGAGGTTGCATATTATTAGGGCTGCCCCTGAGTAAAGATTTTTCTAGTCAACTAGTCGTTAGTTTAAGCCATTATGATATTGATTTAATAATTTAAGTATATTTACTGGGGATGCAAAGCCTGTTAAATGCTAACGGAAAAATTACTAATGATTCAGCAAGATAATGATTCAGAAGAGCCAGTAAGGAGACAAACTCAAGTCCCGTTGCTCAGAACAGAGGAATAAATAAATTCCAACTTCACAAAAATAAATACTTGCTGACTTGTCATCATGTTGGATGATGTATACTTACAAATCAACTCATTAACTGTAAAAACTCACTTCTTAACTGCTTCATACCTCCTGTCCACACCTGAATCTGCCATGTTTTCATCATCCCGGGAGTCAGATTCCTGGTCGGAGCCACTAAATCACCTCAGTACTGTATTCCCTATCATCAAACCAGTGTCCATCAGTCTCTGAGGCTGTGTCCCGGTCTAATAGTATCGGTGGCAATGGCAATAGCAATGGGTGACTGACATTATATATGGATATACTACTCATCTCCTTATGTTTAAGATTTGTTGTACATGTCAGTACATGTTCACGTGTTAGAGTTGTCCATGTTTTAGATCTTTCCCTGCTCCAAACCAGCTGCCTCAAAAGATCAACTCTATGAAATCCTTAAACTGCTTGATAACAAGTTGATCATTTAGACCTGCAGTGTGGGAGGAGGGAGATAATTAAATCAGTCAGGACAAGGGGTACTCCAGGAGAGGTTTCGGAAATGCATACTTTTTAATCTGTATTGATCATGTGATAGACTAATAACCTGCTTGATGCTGATTCATCCAGACCTTCACCAGAAGGTCTGGATGAACTTTTATGGTGCAGGTGTTTGTGTGCACTTTTACCACACTTCAATACATAATTCAAGTGTTAAAGATAAAGATAGCACTATAGACTAGGTTAAAGAACTTGAACCATGCAAATTTAATTTTAAAAAGTGTTAGATATTCATGTGATTTTGAATAAAATCTTTAGATAGGGTCTTTTAATATTTTCTTTACTGCATCCACTGAGAGAGTGTCGGCTAAGTTCTGATGGCATTTAGGCAGCCTCTTCATTTATAGCATACAGCAAAATACTGAAATTCAAATTTTTAGTCATTTATGTTTAACCCATATATTTTTGTATATATGAATAGTTGCACCTGTGTATAGGCGCATTATTTGACCAGTAAGAAAGACAGTGTACCAAGCAGATCAAAGGAGGTCTCTAAAAAGAGCATTTGCTGAGAGCGGCAGCAAATTCTGCCTACAGAAAATGTATGCACTAAAAGTGATGCAAATTTAATGTGATCACTTCTCCTGCATGTAGAGTACCTACACCAAAAGACTAGATACTGGCCGTGGGGAAAACCTATACAGTATGCATATTAAATGTGGAACACAAATATTCCATTTCTGTCCATCATTTCTCCAGTTAAATTAATGATACGCTCTCCGAAGGCTGTGGCTTAAGGTATTATTGAGGGCAAAATAAAAATCTCAAACTCCTCCAGTACTGAGTAATTGTCCAGCTTTCAAAGCTTAATTGTGCAATGTGTCAGAGCTTTTTGTTTTTCCCCTGAGTGTGATTGTCCAAGACAATGGCAACAGCAATGACTTCCAGGAAAATAAGCTGGTGAATTATGAGTCTCAGACCTTCTCAAGCAACACATGAACAATTGAAAATACAGTTTCAGCATTATGTTGTTATGACTTGCAAGATGAAAAGGTAAAAATGAACCATGATGATTTCTTGCCTGTAGGAACTGAGCCATCATTAGAGAAATTATATTCTTAATTTGAGAAATATTTCTATTTAATGTAAGCCTTGAAGAACACATTTGTAATCTTAAAGTACTTGCTTTAACCTTTGTCAATTTTACTTGAAGCAGATGAGGCAGTGTGAAACAATCCATTATAAACTCAATTATAAAACAAAGTGTATGAGTGAAATCCCCTTTGTGAAGTGGAAGTCTCTACTGTGGCACTTTCTGTACTCTCTGGGTAGGCACGGAGACTTTGTACTTGCTATTACTAATGATACTACTTTTTGGGTAGGCATTGACACTCTGGGCTCCATCTTACACCTGGCCCAAAGTGGTGCACAGGGCAGCACAGCTGACATTGCCAGCATTGATTTTCTGACTGATGCAGTTGTCATTTTCGTGCCCAGTGCCCACATTGTGTAAAATTAGATCCTGACAGATCCTATTGGATTAAAACAACCAATGACATTACAGCTGCTGTGCCTTGTGCGTAAATGTGCACATCATCTTTCTCAGTGGGCAGACAGATTAACTGCAGTGACATAGAATTAGGCCTATCTTACTATATGAATAACGCATCCTTTGAATAGCAGAAAAATACTGCAGCATTGATTGTTAATGCAGCAATCAGTTCATGCATGTAGATAGTAATACACCAACAATGTGCCTGACCACACCTACTTTTAAGACCAACATGCCTATCAGTGCATAGATGAGTGCAAGTACTTAATTAATGATCTGTGTTTTTCAAAACATCCAAAAGATCTCACAGACAGTCAGAGTTCATACAGTGAAATAGTTTGGAGTAAAGCAGGTATATAAATCCTGACTTCCATCAGGGTTATTTCCTCCATTTCCTCTGCAGTTTCCTCTGTCCTGTAAATTTATAACTACAGTTTTTAGTTTTGTTGTTTATAGATAAACCATATTTTCTGCATTGACATTACTGCTCGCAAGGAAATGTTTAAAATGGCTAATCTATCTAATTATTAAATGATTTTGAATTATGTTGAGCAGCGCAAACTGTCCAGGTCATTTCTTTATTGTGTGTTGTATTGATGTCATCTTTAATGATTTACTTTAATGATTAGTGAGGCTGCTTTTAGTGATTAATGTAGTAATGTTTCCATGCATGCAGTAATGTCACAGCAGTGCCAGGTGCACCTGGCTCTTGAAGGAAATAGGAAATAATTGGTTTAAGAATTGGACACACCCTAAATACACCCGTGTCATGCACTTTAGACCATGTGCTATAGGTTGTCTAAATCAGGCCCTTGGTCTTTGCTGTTACTATAACTAACACTACTACTAACTCTACATTATCAGATGCAAGCAGCAATATGTCAGTAGGGTGAAAGGGCAGTTCCTGTTTCACAACTTAGATATTGGGGAAACATTGTTTAAATGTTTTTACATTTAAGGTTTAGTTTGCATAACTACTAGGTTTGGTGGGTTTTCATTCACTGACAATGACTCAGAATTTTGCCCGAATTCCAAAACAAATTAATTAAAGCCAACCTCTGCGTTCTTTGTCCTTGTTAAAATTATATTATCCAGGTATTGCCTTGCCGCAATATTTTGTTCCCAGGTCAGCTAACCATTGCAGTTGAGCCTTTTCCAGGCATTGAGTGAAACTATTCCCAATACAATTGTGCTACACTGACAAACCGGCATAGTAATTGCACTGCTCTGAAGGTCCTCATGAAAATTCAATACCAATGTATTTTCACTCTGTCACTGTATTCCTCTAGAGCACCTGTCAAAAATTGCTTTGCAGCACTGGCAATGCAATTCAATATCAACTCAAATCTACTCTGAGTCCCTCTTAATCCATTGCTATTACCACTTTGCACCCGTTTAAGTCCCCCTGGATTGATTCACTTTTCAAAAACCTGCATTCACTGTTGTGAAATGATGCTTGAAAGGGAAAGTCAACAAAGACGGAAGAAAAACTAAAATACAGAAGATTCAAACACCAGCAGGTGACAAAGGCCACACGGCTACGTTTTTTGTGAACAAAACTTAAATAAGATTCGTTTTTGTAAATGATTGTGCTTTTGTGATAATAAGAGCAGTGACTTCCACATTTTAGTGGAACTGGGCCATTTGAACTAAGAATATACTATTAAGTTTATTGAAGGTAGATCATCAACTTACCGTGAGTCCATTCAAAACCACCTAAACTCACCTAAAGGTCTGGCTCCTGAACTGAACCAATACAAGTTACTGATGATATGGCCTGTCACATTCTGCCTCTCTGTCCCTCCCTCTAGCCACATTCCAGCTCTTGCTAACTCATTCATTGGCATTCTCTTCCTATGCACCAGCTGCCCTCTGACTTTTTCCCCTGCCCGAGTCACCTTGCTCCCACACTCAGCCACTCCATCCTGGCCTGCTCTTTCCCTCCAGTTCCAAGCTGCATTTCATTACTCGTTCAACATTCCTTCGTTGACTTAACCTCTGCACTTGCCCACGGGGGAATGCTTGCTGCAATCACAAGTGTTGTTCCATTTTTCTGGAAAATTCAAGCGAACTTTGTGAGATTGACCATTTGAGGGCTAAGGCGGTGAGTCATTATTGATCACTCAGCACTGCAGATCAACCTCTGTTGATTGCAGTTTGACATCATTTCTCTTATGATGTTAAAACGCAGATGATTCACAGCACATAATACAGATGTTTGTGATGGGAAAAAACAAGGTCGAAGTAACAATATCCACTCATTAAGATTGGTTGAAAAATATACTTTTTAGTATCTCTTTTTTCCAGAAGAAACGCAGCTCACATGTTTATATGTAATTTTTCACAGGTCAGTCTTGCCCTGTCTAAAATGGCAGTGATGTTGATCTATGACAGAAAAAAGGTCAACACGACGTCTACATACATATGTCTATGAACGCAGCTCCAGTCTCCTGACCTTCTCACCCACCTGCTCTCCTGTTCCCACTCCTCCTCGTCAGCCCTGCAGTACTTAACCGGACTTTTTCCGCTCACTCCTCGCCAGATTGTCAAAGTTGTCTTTGTGGTTTTATGCCTTATTGGCTTTCTAACCTCCGTACCCTGTTATCTGTCACCCACTTGCCTGCTTGTGCAGATGGTTGATGCAAGCTGATGTCTGTGCCTCTTTGGATTTATGATTCTTGGCCTAACCTGTTCGGACAGCCTTCCTGGTTTAGACCCTTGCCTGCCTTGTGAAGTTTTTGCAACTTCCCCAATAAATCATTGAACTGATCCCGTCTGCCTGCCTCTTCCTGCAATTCAAGCCTATCCGTGTCACCTGTATTCACTAACCGTGACATGGCCTTCACCAAGGGATGAACACAAATGATTTGCCCCAGCAGCTGCTGGTCAGGCTAGAAAGACATGAACCCTTGCCAAATTCTGAGCCACAAACACTGCCAACTGTGTTAAATGGAGTGCCCAACCAAGCTGGTACTGCAGCTGGGGAATTAAGGCCCTGAACAATTATAATCCACCCTCACAGGTGTTTTCACTTATTTTGGCTGATTAGACCTCCTGCCAGAACTGTGTGGGCATTTATATATAGACTCTGCTTGATTGGCGTCTCCCCCACCCAATAATAAAGGCGGACAACTTCCACCATTCTTAATATTTACAGATTTTCTTTGTAGTATTGTGCACTGAAACAAACCCATGTAATAAACTGGTATATTTTCACAGCAGTTTTTAAAAAAAAAAATCCAACGATGTTTATCTTTGGCAGTATTTCTCTCTTTGCTGTACAGCACATACAGTGGTTGTAAAATAGAAAGAGTGGTGGGATTTAAGTGATCAAAACAGCAAAGAATATGAAGTGAGAAAGTAGATGTGCTGTAGTCCTGATATGAAAGCATCTGTCATTACTGTGATTCTTTGATCTTCATGTTCAGGAGAGGAACACATCATGTACGAACACAGAGCCCATTCATGTTTCCTGCACCGTGCGAAGATAGCAATCTCGCAGGTTCACTGCAAGTCACACTGTGCAAGATGCATCTAATGAAATTTTTGTTAGGATCTCTGATGATATCAATTTTGTGGCATGTCAGATTGTCTGGTATATATCTGGTGAACCTATGTAAAAGAAAATATGTGCAAGCAGAGACATCAGCTTTCATCATCCATCTGCACAGCTCTCATGTTTAAAACTTAAGGAAAATATGTTTTGTCATAGCAATAGTGTTGTTTTCTTACTTACATAGTGGGGTTGAGTGATTGGACAAATATATGGACAAATGGCTTCCATCACTGGTTGTTTTGTTTGTTTTTCAGGTGATCATTTTTGACAATTGTTGTCATTTTATTTCGCTAATTCAATCATTCGAACAAGTGAGAGCCACTGCACAGTTCACACCCACTGAGCTGTAGAACGAGTGAGAGGAAAATAGCCCGTAGAGCCAGAATATTTAATATTTTATGTGGTGAATTATGGACTTATTTTGACCAAACCACAGCTGCTGATTGATGGAATAGTGGAAAGACTAACCAGGACAGTTTTGATGAGTGTTATTCTGTTTGTTTCTGTCAAATTTAAAGTGTCTTTTATGATGAGTTAATAATGCAATTAAAGCTCATCTTAGTTTGGTAAAAGAGCAAAACTTGAATTCAGAAGGTGTGCAGCTGCATTTTTCTTTTTTGATATTTAGTGAGTTTATTGTGTTTATTTATTGGACATAGCATACGTAATCTAGCAAACTTGCGGCTCACACACACCTCCTAGATGAAAAGGGCGGTCAGGGGCACAAATATATCAGCGATTGCCAACTCACGGACGGTTGGAAAATTTCAACATATTGCCCAACCCTAATATGAGCCTGTTTTCATTCCCAGCCAGTCAAATATCAACATTTTGTCACTGCCCCTCAGCGACTCATGCAGATGCACATGGTACACATTAGCGGCTTTAAGACTTGTAATACAAAGAGGCAAGAAGGTGTGCATCTGGAGGAGGTGGGGTGGACGGATGCCTTGAACAAACACATGACTTTAACCCAGTAGACCGAAGCCCACACTGCCACATGAAATGTGACGTGCATCATGTCACATTCGTCTTGCAAGTCACTTACAGTAAGTGACGTCACGTGATGTATATAGTAGGTTATTTTAACCCCAAAAACTTATCCCACCCAAGATAAGTGCCTTAACCTAATGGAACAGTGACATTTCACAATGTTATTCAGTGTTAAAGGCTTCTTGGCAGTGTCTCATGAGGCCCAGAGGGGCAGTGACAAAACGTTGGTATATGTTAACTTGGGATGAGAAGGAGTTGCAATACATACACTCCATGCCAGTGTGAAAACGTTATGTATGTGTGTGTGTGTGTGTGTGTGTTAACACTTACAATGTTACACTGGACAGTATATTCCTCATTATTTCCTGTTGTTTACCAGTGGGTTAGTTTGTAGATGTGGGTGGTTGTCACAGTTGTCAGCTTTCATTTGTGACAACCAAAAAATCTGCACAGGGGCCTTTAGTCTTTCTGCCTCACTGAGAATCCTTTCCAAAAAGTTCAGAAGCAGGATAAAGTTCTCATAGGTGCAATTTAGAGAAAAAATGTGAGGGTGAAAGGGGTCTTTATTATGCCTGTGGTGATTATTATGAAATGCTTTGCACAATTGGTTTATTTAATTGTATTTTTTGAAGTATTTGTGAATGTGTATTAATAAAACATAAGACAACAAAAAGTTTACTAAAAGACAATACCCACCTCAGCCACAGCCTGCCCATTCTGCTGCCATCTGGCAAGAGATACAGAAGTATCTGCAGCTGTACCACCAGACTGCAATGCAGATTCATGCATTATATTATATCTATTTTTGTTTTGGGTGTAGCATAAGGAGACTACAACTTGCATTTTGTTACACAGCCCTGTGTTGTAGAATGATAAATAAATGAACCCTGTAAATACACTCAGTATCCTCTTTACTACAGCTCGTAGCTGCAGCAGTCATAGCAGCACTACACAGCTGTGTGGGTGGAAAATGCCCACTTATAGGCTTTTTTTAAAAATTTAATGTAAGCACACTTCTTTGTTCTGAAAATCCTTCACAGGTAAACCACACTGCAGTAACATCCTTGCTAAGCTTCTGATCTGAAGAGTTTTTGTTCTCATGGTGGTGCATAATCATGAAAAGAAACAGCCACTTTGCCACAGAAAGAGAGCGCCATTTTAAAAAAAAAACAAAAAAAAAACCTTCATCATCCTGACATGAGCCAACATTCCTGGTCTGAAATCTATAAAGAAATATAAAAATGATGGTCTGACCACTTTCTTGTCCCATCAACTTGATTGAACCTGTTGTCATTTCAGTTGATTGGAAAAAAGCAGAGAAGAGGAGCAGCTGGCCTAACATTTGTCTGTCTGTGTGACTTTGTATTTGCCAGAGTACAACTTGAGCCAGTGAGATTATTACTTGAAAACTTGAAAACAGCACAGATTTTGCAACTCACTCCATGTAAACAAAAGGTTACCTTGAGCTCTGCAGAAAGTGAACAATGGTTGAACAAATCAAATTCATTAGCAAACTGGAGAAAACACATTTAAAGCTTCGTGCTGAATGTAAATGTTTTGAAAGGCGCACACACACACACACACACACACACACACACACACGTACTGTACAGGGAATTCCAAAGCTGCATATTGTTGCTTGCTCTGATGATGATTTGGTTGGTTGGTTCTGAACGAAAGCACAGGTGGTCAGCTTTCTTTTGCAATCCTTGGACTTAATTCCAAACGCAAAATACACTGCTGCCATGTTGCCTCCATAATTTCCTCTCTGTTGACTCGCATATGCCCCTCGAAAAACAGCAATCTTTGGTTTACAGAGTTCACTTCCTTTTGACACACCCTAGATACCATACCATTCATTTTTCCCTATTGACAGTTCAAAAGTTGTCAGTGAGTGTTCCATGCCACGTAATAGTGTTGTCGTGCTCAAGATTGGTTTTGGTCTTGGTCGGAGTTAAGACCACTTTTTGAAGTTCCTGGACCACATTTTTTACTTTGTCTTGTCTCTGGGTCAGTCTTGTCTGTCTCCGACAAACAGGAGTCAGGATTTTATTTCAAGAGCACAACAGCAGGGATATAAACTAAATTATGTGCATTGTCTGATTTATTTAAAGTCTGTGTAAAGGAATGAAACGTATGTGTTCTGACTTTGTCACACAACAGAAACATTTTTTTTTTAACCACCCAGCCAAATTTGAATGATTAAAAATAATGCCAAGTACATAAAACTAGGTCTCAAAATCAGATCTCTCTGCTCTAAAATACTGGGGGTGTGTCCACTCCTGGCTCAAGTGTGAGCAGCTACAACCAGAGCAAAGTGACCTATCAACCCATCAGTCTGCAACAGGATGGTATGTTTTTTTCTTCAGGGGAGATGTCAGCTACTGTAATTCCACAAAGAGTTCACCTGAAAAACAAGGTCCAAAAAACACACAGCAGTATGTGAATTCTGCAATGCAATGCTTACTGAGACACCAGAGATCATGTGACAAATGTGGTGATTCCATGCGAGGTTTTCGCTTGTGATGAATAATGATGAGACAGGCCACATTAAGTTGTGTAGTTATGTTACATCTTTGTTTGTTAATTTCTGCTCTGACATAAACACAACATGCTGTGGTAGGGCTCTCTCACTTGACTGAGAGAGATGTGACAACGCTTGGTCTTGACTTGCATTGCTCCCTGTACAGGCAGTATCAGTTAAGAGAACTTCCCTTGACAAAATTCTTCCATTAGGAGCACCATGCAGTGTCACCACCGCAGAAATCATCCCTCTGTGTAGTAAGCTAACCCTAGCCTAACTGCTGTTCAGTTCTTCCCTTCCCTTTGAACGGAGCATGTCTTGCTCCCTACCGTTTTCACCACATGGCTCACTACTGTGTGCAATCCACTTTGCAGGGAACTACAAGGCAATCAAAACACACCCTCTGTCTCAACCCCTCAAAGTTTCGGACATGATTTTGTCTCGGTTTAGGTGTTTTGTCTACAACACAGCTACATAAAGTTGTTTGTCCAACCCTGTGTCTCTTTTTTAACGAATTGATATTAGTTCTAAAAGGGCATCACTTGATGTACTGTGGCTAAAGTTGGGCAACAAAAAGATTACATCGCAAATCAAAAATAGGCTGAATCAACATGTTTATTGCAACATTTAGTATGATTTATTTGTTGTTTTTGTTTTCTTTCCAGTCAAGCCATTAAAATTAATTTCATTTCATGTCTCCACTGTGCTCCATCGAAGTAAATATGCTGCACAAGCTCTGTGGTCTTAGATCAGTGGCAGCTGTGCAGCAGCAAACAAACAAATGAAATCATGCCATCATTTTTCAGTGGAAAACACTGTAGCCCCATCAAACATCTCACACATGCATCATCCTACAGTAACTGTGTGTGCTGCTTGTTCTGTGCAGGGAGATGCTAAAGACTGTGGACAAAAGGAGATTCTGTCTTTACAAGCCTCATTAGCAGATCACAGTAAGATGACTGGAAAGAGTCTGGCTGTGAGACAAATACGACTTCGTATCACCCTTTATTTAACCCAGGCGCTGCGGTATGTAATGGGAGTACACCTGTCTCACTCAAACAGTCCCCCACTGTGTTCTTCACCCACACATGCATCTTATAACACAGAAAGTGTGCGCCAACACTGCACATCAAAAGATATTTATATCCTCAACAAAATGTCTGCTTTGCTGGCTTCAAAAATAAGAACATACTGCAAGGGTGGATATTTCATGTCAGTGTTGGTGAGGACAATAAACATCTCCCAGCTGGAGCTACGGGGGCGTTCACGAGTCGGTTTCCACATACTCTGGCGCCTGGCGTGTGAATGTAAAGAACCAGGTTATTTAAAAGAATCGGTCTTGTCGTCACTACAAAGCCTGCTGCAGCTATGTTCTCTACCACCCTACCTTGCTCTAATGTGTAGTTGTGAAGTTTGGAGCGACAGAGACTGAGTGTCTGTGAGAGGAGAGGGAGAGATGCTGTGCTGCTGCCAGAGGAGTGCTGACTGAGATTACAGCATGTATGGGAATTAATTCAGTATAATAGATTTTTCACTTTCCCCCTAATAGTCTGAATAACTTGCTAAATTGAAAAAAACCTGTGGCTAAAAAAAAAGACCTGTGGCACACATGCAAATTTCGTAATCCCCTGATATTGGTGTTTCCCTGGCATTCCTACATACTGGATCTACAACACAGTATTAGTATATTGGGAAACAAACAAATCAGTGCTTATATTATGAAAAAAACAGCACTGGGAGGCAGAATTGTAGTTCAGTCCAGTACACTGAGACAGAAGGCAGAAATGCTGTGAAGTGCAGCCTGCTTCCATTCGGCGCCAGTGTTAACCAACAGGGCTGTTCAGACAGAGCAGATGTGCAGAGCTCTGCGGCTGATTATGATCTGCAGTGAGAGTTTCGGTGTCTGTTCCGATTTTTCCGTGCTTCATGAGCAAATCTGGCAAGAAACCACTGACCAATTATTTTAAATGATATATGTGATATAAATGATCTGATTCTGATAAATGATAAAATACGCATCCCAGCTGTTTTCGTTTCTCTCCCTTCTCCCTGCTGTTCCCCTAGAGTTTTAAATCCCAGAATTTCTGCCCACACATGATATCAAAATCTGACCATCTGCTATTTTTTTTTTACTAGAAACAGTATCGCTGCTGTTTGCGTTTTTAAAAATATGTACTTATTCCATGTACAGTATATGTCAGTTGTGTCTAAATAAAGAGTGAGAGATGAGAAGACACACAGGCAGGAGAGAAGCCCCTCCTCACTGATCATACAAGGTAATGGTCCTTTTAACTTCCTAATTCATGAGGTTATTATAAAGATCAGCTCTACGTGTGATTAGAAGTGAGCAGAGGAACAGAAATACTTGACCTGCGCAGAGAAATGCGCTTTCAGTGTGTTCAGCCAAGCTGCTGCTCATTTGAGAATAGATTTTTGTGTCCCTTGCATGAGCCAAAATAAGCTACAGAGGGACTACAGATTGGCACATCATATACTGTATAGCCACAAAGAGTGATGGTATAAACAACCCAATCAGTTTGCACAAACTCCATTTTTATTTTGTATTTAATCTATGTTTTAGGAAAATCTGCCCACTCTCATCAGTGCAAATTGGTGCACATGGCAAGCTCAACTAAACTGAGACTTGTTTGGGACTGATTCTCGAGTTTGGGTAAAAAGAGCAGCTTGGTGGGACTCAATTAGTAATTTGGATGATAAGATGGGAGGACTGTAATTTAGTTTTCTTAAACCCCACTGAAATGGTCACTACAGAATTTGGTAATATACAAGTGGATTATGCTTGTAATTAAATTTTGCTGTGTTGGATCCCAGACCCTGGCATTATGCATGTTGACTAACTTTTCCTGCTATGACAAGTAAAAATATCTGCCATGGAAAATAAAAATCATTTAGTGTACTGTCCTGTTTGTTTCACATGAACTCTGATTAGAATATTAAAATCTGGTTGAATCAAAATCAATTACAAGCACTTTGAGTCCTTCAGTTTTGTTTTATTTTTTATAACAATTCCAAGTAGAATATCCATGTTGCCTTTGCAGCTACTTGTCAACCGCTGTTTGACAAAGTGAACAAAAGACCGGACAAGAAAATGTGTTATTGTTTGCCTGCTGCATGACTGAAATGCCAAAGAAATTTCTTTTTGTTCAGTTATTTTATAAACAGCCAAATGCTGCAGCTAATAACTTCAGTGTTAGAATTAGAGTCAATGTAATATTTATAAAATCTAAACATACACAACCACTGATCCTTCAGCCTTCAGGGACATTGTATATGAAGTTTGGTATGTATTGCCCCCCACAAGGAGTTATAATGACACCCCTCAGAGATAAAACTTTTAAATAAAAACAAGTAAATTATCAAACATTTTTGTAAGATGTAAAACCATAAAATAATAACAAAAAAGAAGGTAAAATTAATGGAAAGAAGTTTCAGTATGTATGTATGTTTTGAGCTGTTTCTTGAAACTATCAACAGAAGTTGTTTGTCCTATATGTGGTGGGGTTTGTTCCAAATCTGTGGTCCAGAACAAGAACAAGAAAGCAGCTTCACTTTAGTTTTTGTAAGTAGATTTTGGTACATTAAGCAAGCCGGTGTTAAATGAGCTGAGGGAACATTTTGGAGCATACTCACTTACACAGTCAGAAAGGTATGAAGGGGCTAAACCCTTTACTGCTTTAAAAACAAGTAGAAGAATTCTGAAATCCATCCTCAACATTACATGTAGCCAGTGTTGATTCTTGCTGCTGCATTTTGAAGTAATCTAAGCAAGAAAAAAAAAACAAAGGCATAGAGTCTAACTTTTGAGATGTGATAAAGAGAAGCCTTAGTAATGTTGTTGACATGTTTTAAAATTTAACTCAGAGTCAAGAATGACACCCAGATTTTTTACTTCCAAGTTTGCTTAATATCTCTTCTCTCTGTGTATCGGTACCATTTATAAGTTTTATCTTTGTTTAATTTGAGGAGGATGTTTGATTGGTTGACAAGATAAAAATAAAGACATTACATGGTGGAGGGTTGTGGAGAAATTAAGCAGTCTCACAGCCTTAGGGAAGAAGCAGCGCTCTAACCTGGTGGTACAGCAGCAGATACTTCTGTATCTCTTGCCAGACGTCAAGCAGGGTAAACAGGCTGTGACTGCAGTTGATTTAGTCTTTTAGTAAATTCTGGGCTCTGCGCAGGAACCACACCTCCCCCATATCACTGATGCTCGGTAGATGGTCTGGGTGGTTTTCGCCACCTGCTGCAGAGTCTCCAAATCCTGAGCTGTGCACATGCCATGCCAGTTTGTGATGCTTTCATTGCTCGCCTGGAAAAGTTAACAAGAACTTTTTGGAGTTTTGCCTTCTTAAGTTTCCTTAAGAAATTCAGCTGTTTCTGACAGTTCTTTGTGAGGGTGGAGATGTGTGATGTCCATGATGGGTACTCTGTGAAACCTAAAACTGCTCACCTGCTCCACCTCAGCACCACTGATGTAGACAGAGGTGTGTGTCTTGGTCTCCTTTTGCTGAAAATCAACAATCAGCTCCTTGGTTTTGCTGATGTTGTGCTACTACTTCCTTTGAAAAGTTTAATTTCATTGCAGAAAGCCTGACAATCTGTTATTTTGTATCCGAGGAGAGCTTTCACTGATCAAAGGGCACATATCTCTTACTCTTTATTCGCCAGGAAGCAGTTTGAAGGCTACACAGTAAAAACGTCCACTGACCAAACTTATTCTATATGGCTCCAGTGCAGTATGGTTACAAATTGATTGCTGCAGTTGATGCTATGAGAATGATTTATAAGATAAATGGAAACAAGTTATCAAACTTTGAGGTGGGACTTTTGAATATTTTATGTCCATCATTATGAGGCTGTCGGGGCCCGAATTGGTTTATGATCCTAAAAAAATCCCGTCATCATCATCACCGCATGCTGTGGTGAAACACAACAATACCTCCTCCTGTGATCAAAGGATCTAAGAACAATTTTGGACCTCTGTTTAATCAGGATTATCTGAAATGCCTCTGATCTGTTCAGTATGTCTCGGTGATAGAACACCAGCTACAAGCTTGAGGTCTCCTGAATCTGAATTCATGCGAGCTCAATCTCAGCTCCCTTTGACTCACCTCAGTAATTGGTTTCACTGTGATCTACTGTGGCTGTTAAGCTATTCATAAAGGGGAGCCGACATCGCCGCAGGGAGACCTGACTGTGCAGCAAACCGCAGTGTACAGCCCAGCAGTATGATGCGCTCACTTAGAAATAATAAAGAGAGGGAACTCTGCTGCTTTAATTGCTGCTCGTGATTAAACTAAAAACTGTTTAATTCAATGGACACGGAGCTAACCATTATCACAGAGGTATTTCCAAATAACCTGAGCTCAGCACAAACCAGCCAGTTGGACGCTGAGCCATTAGCAGCTCAGTTAGGGAGAGGATGCATCAGCCTTATTCGTGCCTCCACAGTATTATCACCTCACGTGATGCAAAAAGTAGAATAATAGTCTTCATGAAAAATACACTAAACAGTTCTTTCCCCTTGTTTTTTCGCTAAGAATATGCAGAATATGCGGGAAATAATGCAACCGTCAGCTTAAATTCTTACTCCTGCAATGATGAAGGTTGTGTTGCTCATCACTACTCAGATTTTTTTTTTTCTGATCCCCCTTTTTTTTTTATTATCACGAGAGGAAGACTATTTAAAATGTCATTATAGAAATGATTAATTTCACATAACTGAATTATATATAGTTATAGAGGCAGCGGCTGACATTTGCATTAGTGGGGAGCCTTCCTTCCTTAAATATTTATTTTTAATCTGCAGTATATCAATGCAAAACTGGTCACCCCTCTCAACCAATAAGCCTTAATCCAATCAGTGCTGGGTGAAAGAGGGATGTGCTCTGTGGTGGCTCATTATCCACACCTGCAGGTAATCAGACTAACTCAATTCAAGAGGACAATTGTTTGGTCTTGTGCTATTGGAATAACAATTATTTTGATGTGGAGAGAGTGTAAAGTATACCAAGAGTGATTTTTGAGGGCAGCTGTTTACTCTATTTCCATATGATGACGCTGGAAATATGCTAATTGAATACAAATGGGTTTTCTTTTTTTTTCTTCTACATATTCCAGAAATGCTGATGAGATATTTACTCCATGCACAAACTCTACATTTACCTTTGCTGATTACCTGTCTGTCCAAAAATAGAACGGAAAATGTGTCCATTTACCAGTCAATAAATAATAATAATAATGATACATAAGACAAACTGTTGCTTAGTATCACATATGAGAGTTTGGCACTTTTATATCTATTTTACATTTTAAATCTTTGCATTTTGGACAGTTGATCGGACAAAATAGGCAAATTACTTGGACTCTCAGGAGTTGAAATGTATACTTTTCACTATTCTTTTATCATATTAATACAAGAAACATTTTCTAAAAAGTAATGCTGCCTGAATTATGTGTTTATCATGATAAAGAGGAAAGAGAACATCTTGTATCTGCAAGTTATAAAAGTTTATATTAAATCTATCTGCAAAACATTAACTGACAACCTATTTTATTTGTTTTCCCTACAAAATAGCTTCATAGCAAATAAAGTATTGACATTTTCATGGTTAGATTGTTGTCTTTTGTCGTTGTTGTTGTTTTTCTGCCACAAATGACTAAATGAAAACAGTCTCAAATGTATAGTCAACTATAATTGGGCAGCCCTCGTGCAGTTTGAATAAACCTGTTTGGTTTGGGCTATGAAAGCTGTTAATCAAACTCAGGCCCACCCAAGGAAGTGGATCAAGACCTCTTGTAGTGGTTTTGTTCAGGTTCCAGTTGAACGCTGGTGCAGTTTGTTTGTGGTGTTAAAAGGACAGCAGACTAACCACAGGGTTTGATAATAGTAATTATGTGATTTCATGACCTGAAAAGCTAAACCATCATTAATTCCATCTGCTGGTCATTGGAACTGTCAAAGAAACATCCCTATAAGCAATATATACTGTATAATTATCCAAGATTGTTTGGTAACCATGGTAACGTGTATGCGGAATATATCTACTGGGATTTTTGCTTTATATTTCAGAAAATGAAGAAAGAGGTGTGTTTACTTTGTGTTCTACTCCATGTATTTCTTACATAAAATGCAATACAATAATAAGCTGTGGTTCAGGAGGCTGAGTGGGTCGTCCACTGATCATAAGGTTGGTGCTTCAATCCACACGTCCTCCTGTCCACATGTTGGAAGTATCCTTGGGCAAGACACTGACCCCAAATTGCTCCTGATGGTCAGTTGATGCAGCACTTTGCATGGTAGCTCGCTTCCATCAGCGTGTGTGAGTGAGCGAGTGAATAAGCAGCAGAAACCTTGTAAAGGTCTTTGGATAATAGCGCCATATAAACACAGCCATTTACCATTTAATCATCCTCTAGATATTATGCTACAAGACACCTTGAAATCGTTCTGCTTTTAGCTGTGCAGACGTCTTTGCAAGCTCTTTGTGATGAGAAGATGAATAAAATGGGAGATGAATAAACCCAGAAGGTG
This sequence comes from Lutjanus campechanus, assembly GCA_027495735.1. NCBI lineage: Eukaryota > Metazoa > Chordata > Actinopteri > Lutjaniformes > Lutjanidae > Lutjanus > Lutjanus campechanus. The sequence goes on along the minus strand of JAJHUR010140491.1, from coordinate 250,068 downwards.
CAGTAAAGCGACTGCTGCTGTCAGACACTGGGTTTCATGTTGAGGTGATGATACAGGGTGAAAGCTGCCAAACTGTCCACTAAACAGTATGACTGAACCAGAGTTAACACACAGCATTGTGACATATTTTTTTCCCATCATATGAACCAACTAAACTGAATTCCGAATGTGAAAGCGTGTAAACATGCACTATGATAAATAAGCACAATGTACTTTTCACTATTCTTTTATCTTATTAACAGAAGAAACATTTTTTAAAAAGTAATGAACAAAATGCTGCCATTATGTTTACCATGATAAAGAGGACAGAGAACATATCTGCAAGTGACAAAAGGTCTACAAAAGTATTAAATGTATCTGCAAAACATTGACTGAGAACATATTTTATTTGTTTTCCCAACAAGATTAACCCATATCAAATAAAGTATTTATGGTTAGATTGTTGTCTTGGTTAAATACTAAAAAAGTAAAAACTGGCATGAGGCACAAGACGGAACATGTTTACTTACAAATTATTTAACTACAAACTTCCCCTAACCTTAACCAAAGTGTTTTACTAGCCTAAATTTAAGAGTTAGGGCACAGACTCAGACTCTAGATGGGTGGCATGAGGTAGCAGCTGGCACCTGAAAGGATACCTTACCATCATTGCTGCCACTTTAGTTTTTTCTTATTAAATTAAAAAACAAACAAACAAACAAAAAAAAACAAAAAAACTAATTCTGATGTCCGAGTGCAAATGAATGCAGCAAAAGTTGAGCTTTCCTTGGTTTCGATTTCACCTTGCTTTAGGCAAGATCTTATCTTCTTTCAGGCTAAAAACATTCATTTAGCTTCATTTAAATAAAATATCATGTTTAAACGTAAATTAAGGCACATAATGTAATGATTAGTTAAGGCCACATTAGGCTAAATGGTAAGCTCATGTTGAGTGAAGCAAGACATGTATTTGGAAGTGATAAAAAAAATTATTGCCAGTGAGCATACCCTGAGGAGCAATCAAATTCTTGGTAAAAACAAAAAAAAAAAGTGTGGCAACAGAAAATGACAAGATGGGTTCTGCTTGGACTTTAAAGGTAAGATACGTCCTGGATTTGTATTTAATTTAAGGAACACTTTGGTTTATTTAACAACTCCAAATCCCTCATCAACACAAATTACTGTCTCTAAACTCATCATGCATTCAAGACAGTAATCATTCGCTTCATTTTCATTTGAGAGGCTTTTACTCAGATTTACACAGTTCATATCAAATGAGCATATTATGCACTTTGCAGTTGTGAATTTATAATAAACTGCAGCTCAATTATCATTGACAACTCAGCCTGTACTTCTTGGACAATTAGCATCCTGGAAATTATTGCTACCTTTAGGCAATAATTTCATCATATGATGAAAGTGATATTTTGCAGTCACTGTTTTTTTTTTTTTTTTTTCTCTCTCCAACCAGAGTCATAAAGGAATGACATACAAACTAATAAATACTCATAAGAACCTTTTGGTCTGTTTGTGTCTGCACTGTTTTTGTCCATACACCGAATTTCTCCATCTCTGCCTTTGGTAAGCCTTTAAATTCGCAGAGCTCATGGGTTGTCACATCATTCCCTTCAAGACAGGGACTTGGACAAAGCACAATGAATGAACAGTCAAAGAGTTGCAGCGCAGTAATGAGAAGGGGATGTCAGAAGAGAGGGAGGCTAGTCCTGATGTGCTGTCACAGAGGATATTCTCAAGGCCTGATCAGCCTCCTCTGCAGGCTAGACGCTCATACAGAAACACAAAGGGACACACACGCACACACACACACACACACACACACACACACACATTCAAGCCAAATAACATCCACGAGGCACATTGGGCTGTGTGCAAAACAAGGGCACGCACACCATTTCTGAATGAGTAGCGACTTGACTCGAGCTGTGAGGATCCTGAGGGCCTCGCATGTCACCGCAGTCCATCATTCCTCACTCGCTGCTGCTGCTGACAAGGTCACAGACTTCAAAGCATCTTCTGAGCTTGTGCCGAACACACTTTTCTGTGAAAGGAGCTGTCTCTCCCAATTAACCCTTTGCAGCAGTGTTTGATTGACAGCTAGAAACGATAAACATTGCTAAACTGCCATTTCCGTCGAGAGCGATGTCAAAATGCAACTTAAAGAACTGAAGTGACATCTCCTGAGAAGCGCTTAGGGGTTTCGTGTGGAAAATACAAGTTGGGAAAATAGTTCTCATGGTGCCTGCGTGGTTGTTGAGGGAGTTGCGGTTAATAAGTTAACTGTATCTCACCAAAAATGATTTCAAATTAGCATAAATGTATTTGAATCAGAACAGTCATGAACAGTCATGACAGTCATGAATTCCAATCAGTAATTCATTTTGAGTTAAAGAATCTCAGCAAAAGCAGTAATGACTCTGGATGTGTTGGGAAAACCAGCAAGGAGGCCGAACATTTTGAAAATTAATTTCAACATAAGCTTCTTTTTCGACTTGCCAACATGAGGATGGATGTATACATGGATGATGTATACTTACAAGTTAATTCACTGAGCTACAAACTCACTCCTCGTGTGCTTCATGCCTCCTGAACCCGCCATGTCTTCATCGTCCTCAAAGTCAGAGCTCTGGTCAGAGCTGCTGTAAGTCACCTCAGTACTGTAGTCCCAGTTGTCAAACTTGCCTCCATTGGTGTCAGAGGCTGTATCTCAGTCTAATAGGACAGCTAACTGAGCTAATTGCAGCTGCAGCACACTTAGCAGAAGTGCACTGGTGAGTACAGTGTTACAAGAGAAAAGGTCCATGTTGCAATAATCCACTGGGGCAAACAGCAACACACAGCTCCCTAACAGAGTGAGGTCTCTTGTCACTGACCAAATGTATAGTCACCTATTATGGGGAAGTCCTTGTGCAGTTCAAATTAACTGGAAGTGGATCAAGACCTTGTAGTGGTTTTGTTCAGGTTCCAAATGAACACTGGTGCAGTTTGTTTGTGGTGTTAAAAGGACAACAGACTAAATACAGGGTTTGATAATAGTAATTGTGTGATTTCATTAATTCAAAAGCTAAGCCATTATTAATTCCATCTGCTGGTCACTGGAACTGTCAAAGAAACATCCCTATAAGCAATCTGTATAATTATCCAAGATTGTTTGGTAACCATGGTAACGAGTATGCAGAACACATCTACTGGGATTTTCCCTTATATTTCAGAAAATGAAAAAGAGGTTTGTTTACTTTGTGTCCTTCTCCATGTATTTCTGTCATTTCACTTACATAAAGTGAGTGAAACATAAATAATAAGCTGTGGTTCAGGAGGCTGAGTGGGTCGTCCACTGATCATAGGGTTGGTGGTTCAATCCACACATCCTCCTGTCCACATGTTGGAAGTGTCCTTGGGCGAGACACTGAGCCCCAAATTGCTCCTGATGGTCAGCTGATGCAGCACTTTGCATGGTAGCTCGCTTCCATCAGCGTGTGTGAGTGAGCGAGTGAATAAGCAGCAGAAACCTTGCAAAGTTCTTTGGATAATAGCGCCATATAAACACAGCCATTTACCATTTAATCATCCTCTAGATATTATGCTACAAGACACCTTGAAATCGTTCTGCTTTTACCTTTTCATTATTAATGATATATGGGTTCCAGTTGCAGACTTCTTTGCAAGCTCTTTGTGACGAGAAGATGAATAAAATAAGAGATGAATAAACCCAGAAGGTGTGGTAAAGTGCTGTCAGGCACTGGCTTTTAATTCATGTTGTGGTGATGATACAGGATGAAAGCTGCCAAACTGCCCACGAAACAGTATGACTGAACCAGAGTTAACAGGCATCATTGTAACATAATTTTTTCCCGCCATACAAACCAACTGAAATGAATTCCAAATGTGAAAGCAATAAGCACAATGTAATAGTAAATCATTTCAAGCAGAGGTACTGTAAAGGGAATTTGTTTCAACATTGGATTGGACACATTTTAAGCAGGGGTCATACTCCAGGATATTTTGAGCAACAGACACATCATTTCCTGCATTCAGGTGATTTTTATGCAACAATTTTTTGCATTTTCTGTGGCAATTAATAGTAGGACTGTCTTTATTTATGTAAAGGAAAACACAAAATTCAGGCGCTGGCTTAAAATTCAAAATATAATACAATATAGTGCAGCAAGGCTCACAGACAGGAGGTTCATCAAAATAAGTCTTCTGCTACTACTTGGCTATAAACTTTACTCTTAGTTTATTTTCATGTTTTATTGAATCAAATGCACATGATCTGAATATTGAGGGGGACCTGTGGCCTCCAATCACCCTGAAATCTTTGTTTATGTGACTTTGGTTAAAACTTATAAACCTAAGTTCAGACTTAGTATATCTTGGTGAAGAGGCAGTAGGTGGGTATCTCCTGGTTCTCTCTCAACTGCCTCCTCATCTGAATCACTGTTTTGTGGTGTGCACCAAGGTTTTATCCTTGGTCCTATTCAGTTTGCCTTGTTTATATTTCCCTTTGGACAGACAATAAGAGATGCATTTATGGTATTTTCTGTCACTGCTATGCAGATGACATTTAACTATACATCTCATATAGCTAAATGGTCAGTTAAATAACTGCGTAAACTCTGGATGAGACAAGTTCCTTCTTACTAATGCTGACAGAACTGAAAATGACTCCACCCAGTCTTGGTAAAAGAAGGTATTCGTTATCTTACCTCTTCTGTCACTACTGCTTGCTCTTAGTGACAATTGCTGGGTTTCTTTAAATAATATTGTGCTATGATCTGGTGCAATATGAATATTACTTGACCTGACTATGGACCAGGCTCTGAGTCTGAATCATTCCTGCAAAACTCAGGCCTGTGGTGTCTCAAGAGGAGCTTGAAATGATAAATTCACGCCTTTATCTTGTCCTGCATCACCTGCCTCAGTGACGCTTCCCCGAATCATTTGTCCAAAGTGGTCCAAAATGCTGATGCTGCAAAGCTTTTGACCAGGCTCCACAAAAGGTCTCATGTGACATCGATTTAGATTTCTCTTCACTGGATCTCCATCAAATCCAGAACCTAACTCAAGGTTCTTACTGTACTTACAGAACTCTGCATGGTCAGACACCTGCCTACATCTAGAGATCTATTGCAGCCCTATATTACCATCAGGTCTTTTATGATCAGAGTTTGTTGGTTCTTCTCTGATCTTGGCTTTCAACTACAGGCTGAACATTTGAGACTGTGGCTCTTAGACTTTGGACTATATTTACTGTACTAAATCATTAAATAAAAATGATATATCATCATAGATTAAGAAAACATGTTGAAAAAAAAACTGGCCTCAACAGTGCTACCACCAGCATGTCCTCGTTTCTTCCTCTGTTTTTGTTTTCGCCCTTGTCACTCTGCACACTGCCCGTTTCATGTTTATTCACTTTTCATAGAATTAAAATACAAAAAAATACAGAAAGTTTGCAGAATGAGTAACCATCTGTTTTTAACCATCTGTAATAATAAAAAATATTTTTGAGCACTAGGGTGTCACATATTTCACCAAGACATATTTAAAAGCAGCTCGAGACTAATTTTCTATTACTTTAATTTATTTCTATTTTATGGTGATGTATTTTATTCTTTCTTCTGTATTTATGTCTGCATTCATGTCAGTTGCTGTATTTGTTTTGTGAAGCACTTTGTGATGTTTCTGCTCTTCAAAAGGTGCTATAACTTCAACTTTTTATTCATACTGTATATTCTGATCTGATGCTGACAGCCGAAGTGCTTACTATTCCACAGATAGATTGCATCTCACTTCTCTATGCTCAAACGTCTTGACAGTACATTTGTTTGTTCCCTGCCTGGTTGGATGTGCAAAACAAAATCTGATTTATAGCCGTTTCTCTGGGTTGAAATCCTGTGACCAGATGTATTGGTTACGATGACTGGAGCTAGTTAACGTCTGTAATTTCCAACTGCTCGAGCCTCAGGTTCCACATTTCTCCTCAGTCATTAACTCCAATCCACATTTGGAATAACTTAACACCCATTCAGTTTCATTCCCATCTGTTCTTTCTCTTAACTGCTTATCCCTTTAAAGATCACGGAGAGCTGGATTTCAGCTCACATCTCTAAATATCATCTCGTTACAACCTTGTCACCCAGGACATGTCAATTTAATGAGTACAGGTGTTCACATATGAACAGGACATACTGTGCTGTACGGTAACAGCTGCCATATTCTCTTGTCAAAGCAGGTGACCACAGAACTCTTCCAGAGAAAAAAAGGAGCTGGAATAATATATTTATATCCTGTACCTTATCACTGAAAGCCAGAAATGGATAGAAGGCCTTATTCTCAAGTGAAGATCGATATCAACAGGTTTACCCAGTAGGGACTGTGTGGCCAGCTGCTTTTTCAAGGCTCTCTGTATTCTGACAGTGGAGATGCCCCGAAGCCTTCGGTGACCCCTGAGCCCATATCTGACAGTACAGCTTTCAGAGATGCCTGAGATGGTAGTCGTGATGAAGAGTGGGAGGGAGCGAGGGCATCTGTGAGGAGCTGGCACCATATTTAAGTCCTTCCTCCCACAGGGAGTGGAAACAACTCCCACACACTCTTGCTCACTGGACTACAAGCCAGAAACTTGAGGTCACATTTCACTCAAAATAACAGGAGAACGCTGCGTGTTTTTTGAAAAAAATACAGCTGAGTCATCGAAGTGTTATTGTGCTAAATCTCTATATTTAACAATAAAAGTACAGATGGAAGAATCCTTTAACATGTCAGCAAGTGAGTGTTATTATTTATCAATATCACTACACACCACAATATGTAATATATGTAATAAAAAATGGAGCTCTACCTTTGATCAATCAACACAGTTGCATTTCTTGGACATAGTGTTCTTACTTACTTTAAAGGTGTATGAATTATTTTGCTCTTTTGACAAAAACATTGATGTTGTGTCAACAGCAGGATCATGATTCTTCTTGGTTGCTGTTTCATTTCAGTGCAGTTCGATTTTCACCCACTGTTGGACTTAATTTTTGCTATTTGTCTTTATTATTATCCCTGCGAGGTATAAGCCAGGAGGGGATCATGTAATCGCTTTCATTCTTCAAACTTGATACAAATGTTCACCTTGACTCAAAGATGAACTGATTAGATTTTGGTGTCAAAGGTCAAAGGTCAAGGTCACACTGACCTAAAACAAACACACTTTGGCTGTAACTCAAAATTTCATTGGGAAATTGAGACAAAATTGCACCAATGTATCTGATAGGATAAGAGGATGAAGTGATGACATTGACGACCTGGAATTGACCCCCTGTTGTTTAATATATAATGCAGTATAATATTTCATATCAATCATATGACGATGACACACAGTTACACATATCTGTTTCCACCAATAGCCCAGTAAATGATCTGATCCAGTGCATCGCAGATATCAGATTTTGGATTATTATTTTTTATTTTTTACAGTTTAATCATGACAAAACTGAGATTCTGTTAGTAGGACCAAAGGCTCTGAGGCATGAAATTCAATCTGTGTTAACTCCCCAGACGCTGATCTTAACTTCTCTAATATATCTAAGACTGCCTTTTATCACCTCAGAAATATATCAAAAGTCAGATGCTTCGTCTCAGTCAGACTCTGAAAAGCTGGTTCACACTTTAATTTCCAGTAGGCTGGATTACTCGAATGCACTTTTTTGCTGGACTGACAAAGCAGACGTTAAATAAACCCCATAACTAAAATGCTTTTTATTCTTTTTAAATGTTTTGATGGTTTAGCTCCTTCCTGTGTTGTTGACATGCTCACTGAATGCACACTGGAGAGAAGCTAAAAAGAAGAGCAAACAAAGGAAACAAAAGTTATTGTTATTATCTCCATTTTTTATCATATCTTTCTATCTTTATATGTTTTTATCACATCCTATGTAATACTTTATTATCTTATATGCTATTTTATGCTTTTTCATATATGATGTATCTTGAAGTACATTGAGTTTACGTTTGTCATATGAAATTAGCTATATAATTAATGTTGTCTTGACTTGATTTGACTTATACCCAAAAGGTCAAAGGTCAACTTCACTGTGACATCATAATGTTCAGCTCCCTATCTAGAAATGATTTACTGGAATCATGCATATATAATGATTATTTCCAATTTTTCATTTGAAAAGCTTCATTTCACACATTATAGGAGTCTGGACAGATATGGATGTAAACTTGACTGGTTGGTGGAGACACACAACTGTGAGGCAGTAACTCTATTTTTTGACTTCTCTGTTTTATACGACAATTGGCAGCTTCTTAACCAGCCATTAGGGGCTGCAAGTGATCAGTAACTGCTTCAGTTTGAAATCTTGTTTCAGTTCAGGGACGACGTATGTGGGGGTAATGTTATTGTTGCCGTAACTTTGCTAATCTCCGCTGGTTGCATCTGGTGGTTTAGGCAGCATTGCGGTAGGTGCTTCACCATCTGTTGCCTGGTGAGGATCTGCACTCTACTGAGTGACCTCTTTATAATTCCATATTTAATTTACTATTTATTCTTTGATTTATTTCTCTTCATATTTCCACATTACAGATTTACTGTTCTTTTGTAGCACTATAACTCTGTATGTCGCTTTCTTACTTACATGAGGCAAATCTATTCAAGTTACTATCTATACCCACTGCTATAATTATAAAAGGAGTTAGTACATCTTAAAAAAAGGTGTAGCCTCTGTATGAGCAGTGAGTGATGCAACTGCTAAACTTCTCAGGCATGTGAATCTAAATTCCACTTCAATTCCTGGCAGTTTTCTGTGCTGGATTTAAATTCCCGCAAATGGTCATTAGCCTAAACTCCCACAGCCGTTTATGGTGCTGCTTACTGACGGAAATCGTCTGTTCATTTCGAAACCTTACCTGAGATTCTGTAACTCTGTAAATCTCTTTCAGTCTCATGATCTGACTGCACAACTCAAACATTTCCAGTGGTACTTCAGAGCCGACCTATCTTTAAACCGTCCCGAAAACTCCAAGGCCTGCTGCCTGTGATTGAATGAAGGATTCATTTTGTCTCACAACAGAACATGCTTTGTCTTTTTGCCAAGCTCTCAATGGCTCCTTCCGCGTATGGAGCCAGCTGCTGCACTCCCAGCTGTGGTTTGAGGTTGGATGCGTTTGCTGCCCTACTCTTCAGAGACTCTTGGGACAAACATCTTGTAAACATGCCTGCGCCTGTAAGTAGTATCTGTAAGTTGGTGCTGTCAACTATTGTTTCGAACAATAGAAGAGTGTATTTTCAGTCTGTACTCTGAACTACATACCGTGTGTGCTCACCTTGGCTTATGGCAGAAGGGATATAACACTGTATCCTGTGCATCGACCATTATTGAGCCAGAGCATTATGAGGAATGATTGACATATTTTCCGTCTGAAGCACTGGGGCAATTTGAAAAATTCCACTTTTACTCATATCCTTCTCCTTCCAGTCTCCTTTCACTGTCTTTGGGCTGGATGTTGAAAAAAGGAACTAAACTCAAATGCTATTTGTTGCTATTTTTATCGAGATCATTTTACCAGGATGCTGTCGCAGCTGCTGAAAGGAAGATCAATGTGGGGGTGAATGATGAGTTAGAAGACATTATAGAGGAACAAAAAGGGGAGGACGGGGACAGGACTGGAGGAAGACGAGCTTCCAGCCGGCAGAAGGTCAACCCAAAACAGAGTAAAACAAATTGACCCTGAAAAGCAGGATGGCTACACTCTTTAGTGTGCAGGTGGGGGGAAAATTGACTCTTAGATGCATGTTGATACAGACGTGGACGATTGTGCATCAATTCACAAATGTCAAAAATCGACATTTCTAAATGTTAGTTAATGTGGTGATCTTGACAGAACAAGAAAGGAGGTCAGTGCAATACTCACAGTCTACAGCACTTGTGTCTTTGAAACAGTACATTTATATAATGTGCTGGATTCCCAGGGAGGTGAAGAACCCTCACACCACAGTCCGGGGTTTGAGTCTAGACACCTGCAACATAGGTGCTTTGATCAAGGTAAGGAAATGTGGTAATTTTGGGTAGATTTTGGGAATATAAGCACTTTGGGAAGGGTCATTTCGGTTAAATATGAATTAAAAATAACAACAACAAAAAAAAAAACTCATGTCATGTTTTTTGGTGGAAAACAGATTAAATATCTCGTCAGTGACACTTTTAATGATTCTTTTAGAATTTGTCAGTTAACAATATTTTCCTCATTATATAAAGCTACTATAAGGGGTTTTTAACTATCGATTTATTACTGATGCCTCTACATGACCAACATAAGCAAACAAACAAGACATCCACAGAAGATACTGGATATTTCTATATAGTTATTGTTGATGTTTGGCACTGGATTGGATTCTTCTTGAAATCAGATGAAACAAACCTGTGTTTACATTTTTCCTGGCAAAGTTACAATGAGTTGAGCATTCATTCATTCCAGCTAAAATGAAGCAGGAGGAGATTTTTCTTTTAATAATTTTATTTCTGACGTAATGTTTTGTGGTTATCACTGTGGAAATGCTACCAATTTTGTCCACAGGGGCCTCCAAAATGCACACAGAAAATAGAAATGCATTTTGGTCAACATTACGTTTTCCACATAAAAATGTATTTGTTGTAGCGAATTAGTTGGATATGAATGTACTTAAAGGAGACATGGCTGGTCTTAGACAGTGCAACGGAGCGGCCGCTCTCCGCTCACATTACTTTAATAACAACACTGCAGAACACTCCGCCTCCCTCTCATTTTGTTATTCTCATACAGGCAGGAGGCTGATGATGAAGATTGTATCAAATTAATTCTTAAATAAATTACTGTGATTATGTGATTACCTTCTAAAAATCAAAAACCATTTATCTTAATTGCTAGTTATGTTTCATATTGTATTTCAGGGAATAAAGACTCCAGTAAGCGGTTGGACACTTGGTCAGACACCAGATGTTGTGAATTGAAACCAATCAAATCAAATCAGATTCCCAAATAGTGAGCGCAAATTTCGAAATAAATAGTGAACAGAAACATTAAAGTCTCACATGGTTTCATACCTTCCTGCTGTCTGACAAATCTCAAAAAATGACGCTGTCTTTAGAGCGCATTCAGTATTAAAGTATTGATCTCATCTGTTGCAGAATAGCAGAGTTATCGCTCTCTTAGTGAGCCGCCATCTTGAAAGTTGGTGTCTCTGCTGCATTTGAAAGGTGACACAATCTCCGCGTGACAACTGCTCCGGTATAAATTAATAAAAGATGCACCATCTCCAGTTTGCAGTTTGGACATTGAGTCTTTTCACCAATATCCATCTCCAAATCCTTGACGTCAAGGGATCTTTGCTTTTGTGACATTTCAGCAACAGCTCAACGCAGCTGCAAACATCAGCACACTATCACTGCCATAATTACTTACAGATTTATTATTTACAGATAAATACTACATAAAAGATGCCAAGACTGAAACATCAAACAAACATCAACTCAGTAAGTGCCTTTTTCTTGTTTGTGTGGTTGTTAGAAACATACTAAAGTGCCACAGTTTTGTTGCTTGAATGTAAATTTTCTCATTTCATAAAGGTGCAGACCAGATATAGTAGGTTTTTTTTTTGGTTTTTTTTGAAAAGTTGTGAATATTTGATATAAAGCGGCCCTGAAGGTACAGTGCAGTGTGTACAAAGTGGCAGGAACTGAGAGCAGGTGGAAAAATTAAAGTGACACAGTGTGTGTGTGTGTGTGGGTGTTGATAAAGCTTCAGTGCAATGGAGAGATTCCAAAGTTGCTTAGAAAAAGCTGAGACAGGATTTTTTTACCCATCAAAGCAAGCAGACATATGCAGAGGATCAAGTGTAACTGCCAGGAGGAAGAAGGAAAAACATCCAACTTGATGTTCATCATTAAGTCAACTATGCTAATTAGCGCTCCGCGTTATATATTTTTCAGCTCAACGACCAGAGACCCAGATAAGAATGTGTTCACCGAGGGCAAACAGACATGACTGACAGATGTTGCATTTCAACCCCTGAGCACATCTAGACTGGTACATGTACTACAACGCTGTAGAAAATAGAAAATGCCAAGCAAGGTCTCAGAGGATTAGCACTCGTACAAAACCAGCAATCTGCAGCAATCACACTTTTAACTGGACCAAAACCTGCTGCTTTGCTTCCACTAAATCCCCCAAATTAACAACCTGAAAACATTAATACACACCATTTCCAAAAAAAATAAAAAATAAAAAAAATGGGACACTGTGTAAAATGCGAACAAAACAGAATTCAAATATTTGCAGATAGAGCAAGAAGATATTTAATATTTAAATTTATTAACTTTGTTTTCTGTGTACACACTTCACCAAAAGTTTGGAGCATGTTTACAACTGTGTTACATCACCTTTTCTTTTAACAACACTCAGTAGGGATTTGGGAGATGAGGACACTAAGTTGTTAAAGTTCTGAAAGTGAAATTCTTTCTTATTCTTGTTTGATACACTGCTTCAGCCGCTCAACAGCCCTGGGTTCTCTTTTGTCGTATTTTGTGCTTTATAATGCACCACACAGTTTCAATAGGAGACAGGTCTGGACTGCAGGCAGGTCGGTCTAGTACCTGAACTCTTTTATTACAAAGTTCACGCTGTTGTAACACATACAGAATGTGTCTTGGCATTCTCTTAGCAGGGAATGCATCTTTCAGTTATATTATGGATTGTAGATGGTGGAATCCCTACATTCCTTTCAATTCTGTGTTGAGAAATGTTGTTCTGACACTGTTGGACTATTTGCCCACACAGGTTCTCAGAAAGCGGTGAACCTCGACCGATTCTTACCTTTGAATGACTGAGCCTTTTGACCTTTTTAACCCATTTACTTTTTGTTACAAACAGGTGCCATTTCCCTTTCTTTTGTTGTTCCTGTCCCAACTTTTTCAAACATGTTGCTGGTATCAAATTTAGAATAAATGTATATTTACAAAAAACAGTAAAGTTAATCAGTCTGAACTTTAAAAAGTGCCTGTTTGAACTGTATTAAATTGAATATAGGTCAAAGTATTTGTAAATCATTGCATTCTGCTTTTATTTACATTTTACATAGACCCCTATTGGGGAATTGAGGTCTGCTGATAAATATTGACTGTATAGCCATGTGTATGTGTATATAGCTATGACTCATTGATGCTGCTGGAGGAAAACAATGTCTTGTTTCTCCACTGAGTGTAATTGTACCATTAACAAACCTGAACCAGTAATGCAAAGTAAGATTCAGCAAGTCGAAGTTATAGAAGCACTTTATCCTTAAATTAAAATAAATATATAAAGTAAGCTCACCTACAGTACTGTGTTACAGTGAGTGCTTAGTTCCACACACAGTTTTCCATAACCACACACTCTCGAGCAAGAACTCTGGTCTTTCTTTCCTCTCATGTCACCACTTAGCATTGAGTCGACAAAGTAAAGCTGACCAGGCAGCAGCACTTAGTCTAACAAACTTCATTGATTTCAACATTTTTATATTTTTTTCTTTTATTTGCCTTCGCATTAGAGTTTGAATGAACTGCAGTAACGTCGGCAACAAATAGAGAAAATAAATTTTGCCGCTGAAGTGCAGAACTCTTAAAGGACTTTGGGCAAAAAATGTCAGTCTATGTAATGTTAGATGGTGAGATGTGATGAGCAGTTGGGATTAATATTCTTCCCAAAAATGAGACGTTTCCTTTCCTGGGACCAGATTCACCCTCTCCAGATGTATGTGGGTTCCAAGCCTGACTGCTATGGTGTATTATCTGGTGGTGTCATTTAGGCAGAAGCGCAACATTAATTAACATTATAATGAACAACAATGATAATATAAACGTGCGTGGTACATGCAGCTTGACCGTCGCTACGGCTGCAAGAATGAAATGCCAAGATTACTGTCTGTGATCTGTCACTGTCTGTGTGAACGGCCTTATAGAAGTGATATTTTACAATTCTTCATATCATAAACAAACAAAATTTGTTGAAGCAAGTCATTTTGTGTTCTTTCTGTTGAGCTGAGACAGATTCCATTCCAGTTTCTCTGCACTGGGAGGCTGCTGGTGTGTCTCCAGCAGAGGGCTGGCAACGTGCACTCCGCAATGTTGGATATACCGTAGACGGTGTAATAATGTTAATGATCACTCAAAGTTAAAAAGCAAACTCCTAAAAAGCTCTCACTCACTTGCTATGAGATTTCAGATGGCGATTTTGTCCGTCTTTCTTCAGTGAGAGGCACATTTTGCCACAGCAAACCGCTGAAGGTAAATCCATCAAATGCTGCCATCTTTGCCAGATTTCACCCAGAGGTATTTCGGATAAAGTGTGAAATCACTGTTCTTACAGACTTTGTGCTTTCACGTGGAGTTTTGTCTGAGATTCCAAATGTCACAGCAAACCTCAATTGAGCACATTTTATCCCTTTTTACAGCACAGATACATCTTTGTTCAATATTTAAAGTATTTCCCCACAAAGCTTGTGGCAGACATCATGTAGTGTAATTGAGACGGCAGAGCCACAAGTTACTGTATTAACTGCATTAATTGTGAGAAATGCTTAAATTCAAGGCACTTTTGCTTTGTGCATTAATTAAAGCACTCGGTGTGCTTGGTCAATGCCACATAAGAGCAACAAAACACACACTATGCCCCATCATGTTAATTAAATATTAAGAATAATATAGCATATCCTGTGACTTTATTTGTGGTTCTTTCAAACACCAATGAAATTTATTAGTCTAGGGTAATTTTACAAGTGTGCTTTTTCCTAATTTGCATCAGAAGAAGGGAGGCGTTGCACCCCCATTAGGGGTCGTAACATTCAATGCCGTAAACTGTGCTTATGGGCACAACACTACTCTGAACAAAATGCTAATACCAGCATATTAATATGCTGATGTTAGCAGGTGATGTTTACCGTTTTAGTTTAGTGTGTTTGCTGGTGTTTATTCAGAAACCAAAGTCAAACAAAAAATTACTTGCAGTAGTAATATCAATAGGCCTAGTGACTACATTTTGATGTTTTTTATTGTAGGCTGGTTTGAAAATACTATATAATAATATTTTAGCCTGTATGTGCATGAGATACAGCTCGTGTACATCTAGTCTTTATGTGCAGCTATGAAAAACTAGAGATCCTTTGATGTTATTGATATGATTCAGCAACGTTGCCATAGCAGCAAATGGAAATATATACCAGACAATGGCAAGAGGTCATATATGGAAAGAAAATACTGTTTTCAAGGTAATCAACCGTGGGTGAGCACTCAGTAAATACAATGTTGTTGAATCAGAATGGACATATTTTATAAGCAACACAAGAAACTGTTCAGGGAAGTCGGGTGCCGTAAATACCAGCTCATCACCCTCATGTTATCAAGTCAAACAACATGATATATTAGTATCAAACAGCACAAGCTGCATAAGACAATGCATAATCTTTTAGGTAAATAAAACTCATGAGAAGGGCAGTTTTAAGTCAGATAGGTTTAATAAAAGTTGCTTTGATCAAATATCCTTAAAGCTGAAGGGTATTCAAAAATATGTTGAGTGTTTCTTTACGCGTTTCAGGGCCGTGTGTGGGTTTCCTCCAGATGTTCTACTCTCTGTCCGCTGTCTAAACAAAACACTTGCAGCTCAGATGAAATGAAAAGTCGTAAAATTACCACTGCATAAAAACATGAATGTGTGTGACATCTCCAAGCTGTTGGACAAATTGGCGCAGAAACAGTTTAAAGCGACATATGTTTATGTTCAAGAATAAGAAACTTTAACACTTCAGTTGAGTGACAAGAAAAGAATATTTTATTTTAACATGAAATACAGTTAAAGCATACACTCAATTACCTTTTTGTTAGGAAAACCTACTGTAGCTAGAATGAATGCAACAGCCGTGCAGAGTGAAGATTTCTTAAAATACTTTTATTATTTATTTGATTCTGTCTTGTCTCGCATGTTGTTGGTACTGACTGTCCTTTGGCTGAGCACACAGGGTGATACTTTGTTTCTTGTGTGAAGGTGTTCATCAGCAGGCAAACATGACCTCTACTCTAGGAAATCTCAGTGCTCGGAAGAAAGTCACAGATGTAACAAAAATAATTGTATGATGTGCATAAAAACAGGTCTGTTTCTAGTCAGACACTAAAAATAAAGTGTAACATTTGAATGGGTCACTAAGTAAAAGTCTCACACTAGAAACAATGGTTTCTCTGAAGAGAAGTTGTTCTTACTATACAATTATTAGAGAAAGATGTTAATTTGCAAACAAACTGTGTATCAGCTAAGCCCAGGTGTTAGTATGACGCATGAGACCAAAGTCAGAAATACAGCTGCAAAACAATTACTCAAGTTACTGCTTTTATTGGACAAGCAAAAGCAAGCAAAGAGTCTATTGCTATGGTAATGCCTGCGCATGTAGATGCTGCATCTGATAGTGGCTTCAAATTTCACCACTTTTCTTCATTAAGCTGTTATTTTTTCCTGCTGTATTGCTGAATCATGTAACAGCCGTGACAGAACTACACTTGTTGGCATTAGAATATGAAGCATGGGGTTTGGTTAAAGGGATATTCCACCCAAAAATGAAAATTCACTCAATATGTACTCATCCCTATGTGGTCACCATTCACTGCCATTATACTGGATTTGGCTGCAACCCTCTTTTCTGCTGAAACTCCAGGATTGTTTAGTGAACTGAAGATCTTCACCCATCCTCACATTGACATAGGGGTAAGTAGATATTTAGTGAATTTTCATTTTTGGGTGGAATATCGCTTTAAAGAGCAGCGAACCAAGAGGTGATCAGCATCTTTCAAACATCAGCCAGATGAGCTGGATACATGACCACACACCACCCAAAGAGGAGTGGAGGAGAGCAGTAACAAGGGCCGTAGTAACACAGCTTGGACATAAGGCTGCTGCTGGCTAACGTCCGGTCAGGAAAATTAAAAGGCTGAAATGTGACTCAGGCTGGCCAAGCAACGTGAAAACAGAGACGTCCAAAGACATCCCGGATCAAGCTGTTGCACTTGACGAGTGGCTCAGCTCTTAGCTGAGCAGACAAGGCGTAAGACGGACAAGGAAAGCACGACTATATTTACACCGATGATGCTTTGTGCACAAGTGCAGTCAAGGTTGACAGACAATGTTTCCCAGATCTTGAATGTATGTATATGTATGTAAATAACTGTATATGTTGCTGTCAGTGAAGATTCTCAGTCATCCAGGTCATGGTATTTGTAGAAAAGGCTGTCGTAGGCAACTTGACATTGTAGAGTTCTTGAAGACATTTCACCTTTAATCCCAGAGGCTTTTGAACTGAACGAGCCTCTGGGATGAGGCAAGCAAGGTAGCAAATGTATTTATGGCAATTCAGTTGCTTCACACAGATAAAAAGAGCATCCATAAATTAATACAATTAACAAGAACAAGAAATAGATAAAATAATATAAAAGATATATAAAAAAGATATACCATCAATGAAATAAAAACAGAGTCAGTGACTTCAGAAAACCAGAAACCTGCCAGTAGAGCTCAGCTGTAAGCCCAAGACATTGCTCCCAATGGGAGCGACAAGAGTTCTACCTCAGGATTAGAGTGTAAAGTGGAAGGCACATGAAAAAAGAAAAGTTTTTAACCCGGACTTAAAAACCTGTTACATTAGGGCCACATCTAAAGATCTTCTGGCAGTTTATTCCAGACACGTACAGCATAACAACTAAATGCTGCTTCACCCAGAGGGAACTGCAACTCTTATTTCATTGTACAACCCCGTGTTGTATGGTGATAATAAATTATTTACCATCAATTTAGAGGATGTCATTGGTGGAGCTGTTGAATTATATAGCATGTTGTCCAGAGAGGTGTTTCTGATATATTGTCGACAAGATTTAAATCAATGAGGGTACACTAAATATAACACCTCTCAATGCAATACAAGTCAGCAGCACCACATACTGCAGCCTCCAAGTTAACCAT
>JAJHUR010140491.1:186444-219641 GCA_027495735.1 Lutjanus campechanus | reverse complement strand
ACGAAAAGTCACAAAGAGTTATTTAAAGTTTTAAGAATTAGTTTTGTTATATATGTGACTTCCGTTGCGTCACTTCCATCACATAATGTACATAGTGTACTTATTTTAACTCCAACCACAATCTTTTCCTAAACAAACCCACATTTTTTTGTTACCTTATAAGTAGTTTTTATGGTTAACCTGTTTTACAATGTAAACCATATCTGCAATTTCACTTATAAACATACTTATATAACATAGTAAAGGTGCGGTAAAAATCCTAAAAAGTAGGCAAGGGGTTGAGGAGGGAGGTGGGGTGAGGGTGCACAGGACAACCACTGTGTCCGCAGCAAATCACTGAAAACACAGAGAGTCCACTGAAGCTTGGACAGTCACTAGAGGCACAACTGTGGTACTTTATGAAAAGGTTTGTGTTGTACCTGTGTTTGTAGATAGCCAAGCTTACACTAGCTGCTCAGAGAGGCTGAGAGGCTCTCTGGTCTGTGAGCATCTGCGGGGGAGTGTCAGTACTAAGGATGAAATGATGATCGGTTTCACAATCAACTGTGATAAAATGACAGACATTTGGTATTACCATTTCAAACATTGATTACCGTGATAAGTGTTTGATTGCTGTGCTTTAAAAAAAAACTTACAAAGTAATAACCACCCAGCATCAACCAACATAAGCAACAGTCTCCCGGGCTCGGGTGCAGCAGCAGCGTGGGTTTGTTTTACGTCAATGAAAACAGGGAAATTACAAAGGATATGATGTCATTTCAAGGTGAGGTTCTCAACATAAAACTTGGTGAAATGATTTCAGTACTTTTTGAACATTTTCATGACATTTTAGCAATACCGTGATAACAATGATGACCTTGATAATTTTGGCCACTATAATCATGAAATGAAATTTTCATACAGTTTCATCTCTAGTCAGTACAAAGCCGCAGACTCACTGTTTATCAGTGGATCATCAGTCGAGGGAAAGAATCCGGTCTCGACCAGCTTATATATTTGAAAATGACTGTTGTTTCACAGACTCCCACTCAGGAGCAGGGACTGTGGGAGGTGGGCCGCCCAACTCTAACCCTAAATGGTCTATTTCAGTATTGGCCTTGATAGTTCAGGATGATTTAAAACAGTGGGTGGCATTTTTTAGCCATTTTTAAATGCAGACTTTTCAAAAATTATTAAGAAATGTCAATATTAACACCAGCATTGATGTGTGCCATCGCAATGCAGTAATATAATTTAATTCACAGCTCAAGAAACATGTTTAAGTGTGCAGTACCTTTTTTAAATATATTAGTCCATGCCAGTACTTTGCAGTTCATTTTGAAGGGTTTAGTACTAGTCCAGTTTACTGTCCGCTCCCACTGCTATGAGCTAGCCATGCAGCCAACAGCTGCAGTCCACTGGCCAGCCAACTGTCCAATGTTCAGCACACGAAATGATTAAGGGCACAGGATAAGGATAAAGATGTGCCAGACTCATCTGAAGCTCCCGTTAATCTGCTGTTGGCAGTGGAGTTTGTATTGCATTAGCATTATTACAGTGTGTATCAGCTGGTTACAGGAGGCGGGGGTCTCTGCATCTGCAGCAGTGGTGGTACTAGTGAAGTTTGGGGCTAATGGAGACTTAACTACAGTAATTCCAACTCCAGGATTGGCTTAAATACCAGGCAGTGGTACTGTAGAGGATATTTGGATGAGGTAACTGAGTGGTAATGAAAACATTCAGGATTTGTGACTCCCATGATGAATATTCTGGCACATGCCCCGGATGCTGCTGTGGATGCAGTCATGATGCAGAGATGTGCACTGGTCACCTTGAGTTGGACCTTCATGAATTCATGCCTGGTTCTACAATGATGTCCCATCGACTCTTCTCCAACTAGATCCCCTTCCTCTACTGTGCACCTAAAAAACTTAATCTTATGCGCTGAGTTTTACTGCTTAGTAAAGAGGGGTGGGTGGGCCTCTGATGGCCAGATGTCCTGTTCATTCCCCCAGATGTCTCCATGGCTTAATGGGAGGCCACAATGATCCCAATATCTGCTCTCACACATATTGCTGCAACATAATAGAAATGATTTCCCAAAAATAGTAAAAGGGAGAGTTGCACATTTTACTGTACAAACAAATATAACAGTCACAGTACTGATTAGTACCATTTCTTTTTTTGGTTCTTTTCCGACTAGTCCAACATCACAAAGACCAGCTCACTGTCTGTCTTGGCAGCATTTTATTTCACAAAGCTCTCACCAGCGATTAAAAACCAGTCTGAAATTTACTCTTGTCCAGTCCCATGTTTGGTCACTCTCTCCTTTTCTCTTCTTAGTTTCCTCTATCAACATCCTCTTTGGTCTCTTCACCTCTGCCATGATGTCTCTAGGCTGAACCCAACACCGGCTCTGCTTTTGTCAGCATTCCCTGCAGCCCCCCACCTGGATCTGACCTCCTCCCAGGAGTCCACAGTCCCTGTGCTCGCAGTGTACACATACACTTTTACATGGCACCATTGGGAAATTTAATTCTCCATACCCGCGGAGCAATGTCATCACAGTGATCACATCTTTTTTCGCTGGATGTTATGACTGTACAAGTTTAAGGATGTCATTATTGAACAGATTTGAAGAAATGAACAGATAAGAGAAAGTCTGATTACTTGTCTAACCCTTTTAAACCAAATCTTAATCCTTAAAAAAAAAGGCTTTTACCAATTGGTAGGTACTTAGTTTGAGTCTCCAGATGGGATGTGACTCCACATAATTTGAGTATGTTAACAGATTTGTGTCCATGCCATGTAATGATCCACGACACACATACGATCACATAAAGCTCTATTTTTTGGGTTTGGGAGAAAAATTTATTTGACCAGTTTGAGATAAATGGATATGATCATCAAACCCTAATGGAAAGGAGATTAATAACAAACAAGCTTACAACATCATCAGTTATGCAACACATAAATGACTGATTGCACGACCACAGCTGAAAAGGTAACTGAAGCTCATTGTTAAAATTTCTATTAGACAAGGTCTTGCTTCACAGCAAGGTTTGCCAGTCTTTGTGACAAATCCAGCCCAATGGCAGATCTAAATGAGTCCCATACCAGCCCAGTGGACAATAAAACCAGGGTCGGCGGGCAGAGAGCATAGACACATCGTATTTTTGTGTGTTTATGTGGCAGGTTCGTGTGTGTATGTGCTGATCTGGAGTAAGCTTAGATAGAAATAAATTATTTCATTTCAAATATGGATCTGTATTTCTAGATATTATGAATGCAATTTGCATACAAATTAGGTCCACCCAACCAGGTGACAAAAAATTCATCCTGTGGCAACACAAAAGTAGCCCAATTCCGCAGCATTTTATAAATATAATGTAAAAGGGTAGGCTTTGTATTCTTTTTGGCTGTAGTGCAGCAAAGCTGGGGGCCAGCGTGATAAGCACAAAACTGAATGAGTGGTCCTTTGAGTGTTAAAATTTCCCCGTTGCTCTTTCAAAATAAATTAATGAACAGTCCTGCATTATGTCCTTGGGAGGGAACCCTCAACAATAAAGTCACCCTTGTGATAGGGACACTGAGTTCAGAAAAATGCTGCAAATTCCCGTATCTGTTTCAAATTAGAAGCCCTTGTTTCGAATTAAAGGCCCTCTAATGCCCCTTACTGTGCATTGTCCAGCCTTATACAGAGGAAACCTCTTTTAGTGATCACGGTTACTAGCATCAAAAACTTTGAGCAGAATCATTCCTAAATGCTGTTTAAGTATGCTGTTTGTAAAATGCTGTTTAAGTAATTTGCTTCTTGTAGTCAAGTAGTCTTATTTTAAGTAAAATTCCATTTGATTTGATTTTTTCAGCTTTACTCCCATGATACTTTGTCTTGCAGTAACACATGTACTTCCAGCTGGCTACTGAGGCTGATGCTTACACACTGAAATCATGACAGGAAAAAGAAAAAGAACTGTCTCTCCTCAAAGCTTATGACAAACATGGGCCAATTAGATATATACTGTACTGTACTATCAGTACAGTCATTTAATTTGCACAGTAATTTGAAAAGCATTTTTTGAAACAGTCCAAGCTGTCAATTGCATTATTTTATATTCATGTATAAAATATACGTCAGTACAGTATATGTCAATTACATGGTAATCTGCATGAGAAATAAAGAAAAAGAAAATAAAATCTATCATAATAATAAGATCAGTGTCAGAGGTTTCTAGGTTTTGACCTAGACTTGTCTAAGTGTAATTTGTTCTGTCTACGATGTTTTAACTAATCGTCTAAAATAGGTTGAAACTGAAATATGAGCAAATGTGCTCCAGTGACATACTGACTTCAGATTTTCATTGCGGCTGAATGTGGTTTATGTGTGTGTCTCTGTGTGTGAAACCACTATGTCTCAAATGTCATGTTGTTATTTTGCCAGGGCTGTGAAGTCGTTTATCAAATCTGGGAACCCATACATATGGATGCATGGAGAGACGGGATATGTGGTGTCTATTTGATTAAGAAGACCTTTGACAAAGGAGCCAGAACAGCAGAATGACAGCCAAAGCTCTGTGGGTTTACACTGCATAAAGCTCATCCTGAGGGACCGATGTCTAGTTGGAATTTCAAGCAGTCTGGAGTGCATACGGCAGTACCATTGCTGCTGGAGAACTGACGAAATGGGAGCTTTTTCAGGTCACTTACATATTCAGTGCCGGGGATGTAGATTGGGCAGTTCTTGTTTGTGGCGAATACCAAACAGTAGCCCAAAACCTATTCTCCTCAACCAATAAGCATAAAGAGGCACGACAAATTCTGTCTGGCGAGGTGCTGTGCTGAGCTAGAAAGAGAAAATCTACCAAGTTCTTTGGGGAATGAATGTAATTGCAAAGTAGACACTTAGAGCTATCATTTAATTTGATTTAAACAAAAACAAAAAAAATCTCCTTTTACTAACACATGCAGCAATTATAACACTTTGTCCTGGTTTCCAAAACATACAGTAATTGCATCATCCAAAACACAAAACAGCAATGTAATTTGGTCGAAGTGTAATTGGAAACCACAGTTACAAACATTAAAAAATTTTAATCAACTTGGCTATGTGAAATGAGACTTACCGAACGTAACAAATCTTATCAATCAGTCAAGCAGCCATTCCTCTGCAGAGGCCATTTGTACGTGTAATCTAAAATCTTAATGAGAAACCTTCAGTATAAGCTAAACCAATCATGATAATTGCTCTTTAGAATTAAATACATGTCACTGCCCCATCATTTGACCACTTATAATTCCGTGGCATTATTCATCATTGCAGTTTCTCAATGTTAAGCACGCAGTTGACAAAGTTGCATGTGCGCTGGGTGTATGTTGAGTGAAGTGCAAGAAAAGAGCACTTGAAAAAGATGCTGAGGGCTCAGATAAGCATGAGCATGCATGCAAACAGACTGAAAACTGAGAGGTGAGAGAAAAAAACTGCTTGGAAATGAACACAGGAATTGAGCACTCACTTGACTTGCCTTTTTCCCTCTTTCAGTTTTATTGATGAGAATGACTGAAGGGCTTTTTAACAAATCAATGCTGTGCTTTTTTGCTACAATACCACTGATTGACTCGTTTGATAGGGTCCGGTTGCTAAAATTTGAGAGGAACCGGCCTCATCACAGCTCTGACATCCCATAAAGCTTGGTGGTGATCACATTATGTCTCCTGCTCAGGTAGCATCATAGTACTCAAGACTGGTCTCAGTCTCGAGACCGGTCTCAAGACCACTTTTTGAAGGTCTCAGTCTCATCTCAGACACAACTCTGGGGATATCACTAAGGGTGTGTTTTGATCAAACAGTGTGTAGCGATCAGCTATCACTACCACGGGAGGTTATGAAAGTTCATCCCCATCTCACACGATTTTTCCCAAGATGGCGCACAGTTCAACGAGGGAGCGGTGACGCCGTCCTGTCGAGGAAATTGCGTTTTGCCGTCAATTCAGTATAGGGAGTCATTCTCCAGCAGACGCTGCAGCTTGAGGATGATATGATCCACTGCTCTTTCCACTCCAGGGATTACACAACCAGGGTTCCAGCAATATAGCCTTACAGTGAAAACGCGGACTACTCAAACAAAAGAAAGACGGACAGCCTCACCGCTCATCACCGCCCTCCCATAATAATCTGTAAATAATCTGCATATTAATCATATTTGGAATGCACTATATATCTTGTAAATATGTATGAGTGTGGTCTAAGTACACAGTGGATCAGAACACAGCTCATATCCTCATATGCATTTACTGAATTATATGTTCACATCATTACTGTGTTTGGATGTAATCCTGCTTCACATGCAGCCAATAACTTGACTCATTTCTAATTTTAAATTTTTGTCACTGTGGGTTGTAACACCTCCCTGCCCCCCTTCACATGCACTCAGTGAAGACAGTGAATGCTGGAGACAGGAGAAGCAGCTGTGGCTGTCTGGGAGTGTCAGTCAAATCTTCTGCAATAAAATTTTGTCCACCTAAACCACAAAGAGTTCACCTGCATAACAGCAACCAAAAAACAAAACAAAACACAGCAGTATGTAAATTCTGTAATGAGACAGCTGGGACTTGGATCGGAACTTAAAAAGGAAGCATAAACAAAGGCAGGCTAAGTTAAAGTGATGTTAGCAAGGCTAGCTGTTGTGATAAACAATGACGGGACAGGCCAAGTAAAGCTGTGTAGGTAATGTGCATATATAGTTACGTTACAGCAACGTCAGCTAATGTCAACACTTCAAGAATGCTACATGACGCAGTACCACTCACTTTTTAAAATCACTTGGGTGACAGGGTACAGATGTGACAGCAGTCTTGACTCTGTCTTGCCCTGCCTTGGTCTTCACCTAGACTTAGTCTCAACCCCTCAAAGCCTTACGCTGTGTGTCAGTTCAGATACTCTCGTTAGTACACTGTCATGTAGTACATTTTGCACACTATGTACTCACTTGTGTAGTGTGTGAATTTTGACAGTGTAGTGCTGTTTCCTTGGCCGCCTGGGCTGCCATGTTCTCAAGTTTGGTAGCCACGCCCCTTCCATGATGTAGACAAGATGGCGACCGTTGAGGGTGAGAAGTGTCCAGCATTCCACACTCAACTTTTTGGATGTTTTGAATACAACATCCTCGTACTCACAATGTACTGCGGTTTGCCGTACACCTCAACGTGAACGCATTTAAGCACTCAAAACAGAAAGTGTAAGTACAGAAGTACACAAATTGAGACACACCTTGGGTCTTGCATCAGTCTCGATACACTCTGGTCTTAGTCATGACTTGTTCGCGGTTTGGCTACTTGGCACAGTATCATAATGCTACTTTGCAGTAAGTAGTTACATTAAATTTAAGTAGTTTTAATGTGCATTGATTGTTTTTGACAAATTTTAATTCGAACATGGACCATCAGCCGGCCACTAATAGTTAACTCTGTAATGTTAGCTCCAAATGGAGTATCTAAATGTTGAATCACACGTGGTTTTTTAGGGCTCACAGCAAGCTCAGCATTAGGGATGTACATGACTATACGTCAACTATATGATGGAACGCTTCCACCAGAAATACTAGTTTGTTAAACTATTTATCCATATTTTATTCATGTACAGTTCCAGTTAACTGTTGCCTCTAAGATGTTATGTAGCCGCCCACCACTAGCCAGGGCTGCAGCCCTAGCAGACAGCAGCCCCTCTCGCCCAGTGCGAATGCCCCGACAGCCTGGATGTTGTTATCAGTAAAGTGGGAGAGATGATAGCTTGTAAACAGCATGGTTGGGCAGTGTTGAATGAAGGCTGTGTCAACACAATGAACTTGTATATTTGTATAGCTTTGTATAGCTCCAGGTGAACAATTTAATTTACCCGCAGACACTGTGATTCTTTTAAGTCTGAAAAGATGAAGCATTTAGTGAGTTGTTCCCACGATTTGAAGGATATTGTGCAGTGTTCATATTACACCGTGCAAAGTGTCACACATTTCAGCTTAAAACAACCATAGGATATTGTAGAGTGTGGCTTCAAATGGCTCTTAATACATGCAGCACTTTTTTTTGGACGCTTAACATTATCAGTTAACAAGTTGTGCTCAATTTGAACTGCTCTCTGAGTGTTATTTTACTGTTAGACAAGTTGACTAGTCTAAATTAGAATTTGTGTTAAGTCGACAGGGAAATGAGGCACCAGGAACATCCCAAATCAATAAACCAACCGTGTGTGTGTGAGTATGTCAGCTGTCTGCTCAGTATTGAGGGTCTGAAATGACAAAAATTCACATTCAGGATCCAGGAATTCAGGTTTCTCATTGTTGTATTTTTGGAATTAATGAAGTCATCACTTGTGGTAGCACTCGACATGAAATCATTTTCAATCATTGCTTTATTTAGAAGACATTTAGAAGAATTGTTTGTCGTCTCTGAGATTTACAGCGTAATCAAACAAACTGTGACAAGATGCAATTTACTGTAACAGAAGAAGGGACGACGCGAGAGAGATAATGGATGGTATTTGACTTTTGGATTCAGTTTCCCTCTGCAATAGCCAAGAATGTTAATTTCCATAGATTATGTACAGCTCAATTAACTGTGTTCCCCTGTGGGTGGGTGGTTGTCTGAGAAAATCATTCATACTGTCTACCTCTATACTATAAATATAAACAGTACACAATAATGTCAACAGACTGTCATATATCGTTGAGTTTTATTAATCTCAGCTGTGGTAGAATTTGTAATCTTTGCTACGTGTGTGGGTGGAGGTTCCTCTCTTTACATTTCCTTATTTTTCAGTGCATTGAGAAGTAAATACATCCAATACAGTAGTAGCAAATTCACTATAAATTGAATAAAAAAATGGCTGTCAGATGCTAGACCAATCGCAGCACCACACAGGTCTTTCATACTTTGAGATGCTCTGTGTTCTGCCTCCTCCTATTTTGTCAATACGAACAAGGCAATCCCTTGAAATCCGTGTGTGCGCAGAGTTCCAGCTTGTGAATGAAAAATGCCAGACACAAAAACCCAGCTTCTGTCACCATGTGTATACTGGCATAAAGATGACGGCGAGAGGAACAAAGCCAGCACCCCCCTACACACACATTATTTAGCCTGGCGTGTTATGAATCTATTACAAATCCTTTTATAGCATGCTCAAGAAGAATAGCCTTACGTGATAATGTGCTGAAAGGCTATCGCGCTGCAGCAGATGCCCAGCTTCAGTGTGGTAGCGCATCCCATGACAGGGCTTCCACAAGCTGGGTTCATTGACATCAACGGTCTGGGGACAGCCATGGAATCAGAGCTGTATGGTTGCTGCTTCGCCGCCCTCCCCGAGGCGCCACTATAAGGACATCCGGGGGCCCTTCATCTGCAAGGTTAAGACAATACTTCACAGAGCACCCATGAACGGGCAAATAAATGTGACTGTAAACATGAACAAAGGGAGGTGCAATCAAAGGTTGTCTTTGATAGCGTCTGTGATCTCTACATGTGAACAGTATGTACATAATGTTATCCAGGAAGCAGTCTGTGATGGCATCAGTAAGAACAAGTGGTGGAAAGTAACCAAGTACACAAGTATTGTACTTTTGTACCATTTTAGGTTACTTGATTTTTACCAGTTTATGTTGCTTTACTACTTTTTTAAATGCTTTTATACTGCATTTGAGAGTTGTACTTACCATGCTAGTCTTTGTGGATTAAAGGACCAGTGTGAAGGATTTAGTGTCATCTAGTGTTGAGTTTGCAGATCGCAGATACCTCATCTCACTCTCCTCACTGTTGAGTCTGTTTATTTTTTTTATATTGCATATATTGCTCCTAATTTTTTTATATTTCCTCCAGTATATAATGCTTGTTTATTTCATTATTTATTGTTGTTTTTTTTTATGGTATTTCTATTTTGCTATCCATTTTGCTGCTGTAACACTGTAGATTTCCCCACTGTGGGACTAAAAAAGGAATATCTTATTTTATACCCTTTGAAGCCTATAGGAAAACCTGCACAACTTGCGCAAAACGTGAAAGACTGTATCTGGAGCCAGTGTTTGGTTTATCTGTTCTGGACTACTGTAGAAACATGGTGATGAGACATGGTGGCCTTCATGGAAGATGATGTGCACTCTCTGTAGATATAAACAGCTCATTCTAAGGTAGCGAAATTTTTAGAGGACTAATGAAAACATGCTTGTTTTCAAACGGTGTATATCTACATTCTCCACCTTGACCAGATGAAACATTGAGATGCTGCTTACATGTTAATGCATCCATAAGAATAATCCATTACAGTAATATAATGAAAAACAACTCTTTTGGTATCTATATCACTTCAAGTAGACTGGTATTGTTACTGGTATCATAATTTTATGAACGATACCCAGCAACGATACCTGAATACTTACAGTAAGTACTTCTGTGCTTGAAAGACTGCATAAATTCTACATGTAGTTTTCATTATGGTATTGCTTTTTTTTAAATAAAGGAGCTAAATGTTTATTACACCATTTGTAAATGCTTTTGGAGAAGCTATACTGTTTTACTGATTATCTCTTTTACTATGTTGTGTTGTTTTTCTATGTTTTAGTGTTTTGGCTTGTGTCTTGTTTTACTTCAATTTTAGCTTAATTTTGTCTTCCTCCCGTTTGGCCTTGTGTTGTTACTTTGGCTCCTGGGTATCCTGCTATTGTGCCCTTCTGCTTTGTCTGTCAAAGCACTTTGTAAACTCAGTTTTTAAGTTATTATTATAAAGTTATTATTATGTATGTTTACCACTGTTTTTCAACTTCAAATAGTTTGAAAACTGATCATTTTCATTGACACTGCAGTTAAATATTATTTAATAACTACAACACCGAGTTGCAATAGTTGTTCAGAGGACTCAAGAGTTGGTGGGTCAAGTCTTCATCTCTACACAAAGCCACTCAAGATAGCGTATTGATCGGCCTGTGCTGTTGCCAGGCTCAATCAGTTTGTTATTGGAAGTTTTCCAGATTACAATCTTGTTGTGAAAACTGTGATTACTAAAATTCAAGGTGGCTTTGCAAGACTATTTGACATCTGTGTGAAATGGGACATACAACAGCGCATCAACATCCAGAGCCTTCAGCATCTCGGGGTTAATCTCGGTATCTCTGGCACTGGGCCACTTCAGAGCTTTTTAACTACCTCGCTGACCTCTGACAGATAAATGGGGAACCAATTCCCCCCGGTCCCCCGTCAAGAAAGGCAGTCTGTTGTTGGATTCACAACTTCCTCAAAATGGTCCAGTTCCCCTGACTTGCAAAGCCAGAATGTTTCTCACAGATTCAGTTTTCAGTCTGGAAAACATCCACTTGAGAATTGATTGAAACGAAAAAGAGAAACACTGTTGTAAAAGAGTCGATATATAAGTCAAGAAAAAGGCATTTTTTTTAGATCCACAAGCTGCTGGTTTTGTTTCATTCGTCATTCTTTGGATATAATTCACTACTATCATAGTCTCTTCATTTCATGGCCAATTTAACATTCTGTGGCCCTTTTGGCTGATGAAACCATAAAACTCTACAGTGTTAAGTAGCGGAAATTTGAAAATTTAATGGCTTTTCTAAAGATGTTGATATTCAAGAGATACTTACCACTGAACAGGCACACTAAATCTTTTCTGATGAACCCGATGGACAAATTAAATGTTCTATAAAGAAAACCAAACATACCAAACATAAGAGAAAAGAAATTTTCTAAGGCATATTAAAGACTCTCTTTATAAGGGGTTTATAAGTTTATTGATCATATTAAAGCTATTAATATAAACAGCTTTGGGTTGCCAGGTTGTGAAAAATCCCTCTGGGTGAGTGACTGATGGTGAAGTTTTTAATAAAGTCCATAATAAAGAGTAACAAGTGTCTCACTTTTCTTAAAAAGCAACTGAGCCTGCAGTTGTAAATGTTAATGAGTCATAAATAATAAGGGTTACAGATTCTCCTTTCTGTTATGCTGACAGCAAAAGCAAAATTATCTGTGGTGATGTACAACTGTATTTTAATAATCCACACAGTCAAACAGTAGTTAAATGAAATAGTCACAAAATTCAGATCAATCAGATTAATATACATGCTACAAATTTAACATTTTTTAGATGTATTTATGGGGGATTTATATGCATTTATTTTATAGTATAGCTGAAGATGTGACAGGAAAGGGGAGGAAGAGGGAGGATGACAACAAGCACTTATTACATTTACTATATTCTATATTATAATCATATATTTTTCTGACCTTCAGCATGACTTTCAAATTAATGTATTATCCACCGTCCTCCTCCTTCTCCTTTCAAAATAAAGCTTGCTGAGAAATATTACAGGTGATGTCAAGTAATCAAATAAAAAGTCAAATAATTACTCCCATTAGTGATAATGGGTGCAAAGATAAATAAAAATACACACTACACTAAAATAATATGGCTACACTAAATTAATAAAAATACACTAAAATAATAATTATCAATAATCATTAATTAGAAAAAGAATTAAAGCAGACACTTAATTACTTTTTGAGAGTAGTAACTAGTAACTGTAACTAATCACTAAAATCTTGCTTAACTGGGTTGGTCTCACACAGGAATAAAAGTCTTGTCTTGCTTAAATTTTCATCGTACCTTAGTTTGAAAGTCGAGCTGTTGCAAA
The DNA here is from genome assembly GCA_027495735.1 of Lutjanus campechanus. Lineage (NCBI taxonomy): Eukaryota > Metazoa > Chordata > Actinopteri > Lutjaniformes > Lutjanidae > Lutjanus > Lutjanus campechanus. Next base: position 206,982 of record JAJHUR010140491.1, on the reverse strand, counting down.
AAACTTAATAATTTGTGTCCATGTGTGCAAATCTATAGATAACATTTTGTGACTGTTTCTTGAACTGCTGTGATTCTGGGCTGTAATAGGTATTTTTTACAACAGTCTTTCAAGTCTTTGGTAGTAAATGTTAACAAGTTGTTGAGATGCTCTGCAGCACTTATCAAGAGGGTCACCGGTCAAACGGTGAAGTGGTCTATCTGCTGAATGAGAAGGAGAAAGAAAGTCTCTTGCTGGATGGATGAACGCTGTGCTCGAGAAATTTCTCCAATCCAGCCACCGAGAATTTGTTCTGATTAATTGCTCATACTTATAAAACATTAATAGAATCATTTACTTGCCGTTAATTGGAATTCATACTGCCTTTTTAGAGAATACCTTATTAGAAAGTGGTATCAAATATTATGCAGGGGTGGATGATTAGTTGCCAGTACAACTGCAGCCTTACCTAAAAGCCTTCTAATATAATGATTGTTGCCGTTGGAGATTGACTCCACGTGTCATGTTTTAATATAAAAATATGAGGCTACTTATTTGTGCGCCCCCTTTCCTCTTCCTCACTAATTTTCAAAAGCTTTTTTGATCTTGTTTTTCGGTTGCGCACCCCTCAGACAGGCCGCACTTTGCACGCTAATATCATGTTCATTACTGGTCCTCCCATTCCTGTAAGCCTATCAATAACTGGGCTGCTGATGCCCTGGAGAAAGGGCTTTGCAGAATCACAGAGCCCGAGGCGGTGATGATGATGTTCACATTAAAGTCAGGAAGAAAAATTTTCTGACATAATATCCCTCAGACCGGCACCCCTTATCTTCTCCAGGTAGAATCAGACAGGCAGGATATCAGGGAGGATAGGGGACTGTTGTAACACTTTCTCTCAACTACTCAGAGACTATTTGGACTACACCAGTCAAATCTTTGTATATTAAACTTACTTTTGCTAATTACCTGTACCATTTAAAGATGATGATATTATTCAAATAATTTTGAAAGGAAGAAGTCTGATGTTACAACTGACCCCAATCCTGGGGACAGTTGCAACATATTACAAATGCATTACATTTCACTAATTTGCTTTTGCTTTTTGTCTCAATGAGAACAGTATTCTGAAAATATGCACTGTTTTACAATAATATTGTTCTATTATTTATTTATTTAGTAATAGTTATCAAATAACAGTTGTTATTCCTTTATGCATAGAGTAAAGCCTAGTGTGAGTCAATGGGCCCTATCTTACGCTCGGCGCAATGCCGGTGCGCCACCAGCGCATGTGACTTTTCTATCTTACACCCAGCGCAAGTGCCGTTTTTGCCATGTCTGTAAGATAGCAAACTCACTTGCGCCGGGTCTGATCCGCCGTGGGCGGGCGGTCTGAACATACAGGCAAAACGAAGGCGTGGCCCGGCGCGTTTGCTATCTTACGGTCGGCGCGCTGGTGTAAAAACCACTTGAGCCTTAGAGCCCTGTCTTACGCCGGTCTGAAGTGCAATGAATTTAATTTATTCAAGGTGTGTCCAAATCCTCCTTTGCCGTCCCCTCTCAGGGGTGCGAGTGATATTTTGCCCTGCCGCGCCCACTGCGCCCCCGGCGCGAAGCAGCATACACCTATCAGGTGTGCCCAGGTGCCCTCATTAATTCATCGGCGAGTTTAGGCCGAACATGCAATAAACCAGATCAGAAAGTCGGCTCTCATCGCCTGTAAGAGGTTGGTGGCCTGTGGCGGATGCAGTGGCAATGACGGCGGATCTACAATGAGGAAAGAGAAAAGATTTTCAAAGCGAGGAGACAGATCTCCTGGTTTGAGAAGTGATAGCGCGACAGCGCGCGATATAAGGAGACACGTCTCCAAAGCAGCTACTCTTGTAAATAGTTTATTTTACATGAACACCTGCAAAAACCATTACAATACATGAACCGCAAATGTCATGTAAATATGTAATCATCTCCTCCTCCAGTCCTCCTCCTCTGCCCCGTTACAAAACAATCAGAAAGAGTTTCTGAAGTTTGAAGTGTGCAAAATTACGCACGGGTATATCCAACCAGCTCCGTCAGTAGCACACACACCGTTTTCTCTCCGGGTTGGGCAGGACTCGTGCGGTCAAATATTGTGTCTGTATGTTATAGATAATAATTGTTTAATCCTTGTTTTTCTGGATCACAACAAACACGCAGACACAAACAGCTGACTCATCCGATAAAGACGATCTGACTTTACAGGTCTATTTAGATTTATTAGGCTTTATAATGACAAATATTTTTTTCCCTTATTAGTGAGTTTATGTTAAAAGACACACTCGCAGACGGCTGTTTCACACTTATGAAAGGTGTTCTGTGATTGTGGAGACGTGTGCGCCTCAGCTTTATTGCTGATAGAAAATATGTTTAAATGACACTTTACTGATCCGCACTCCTGTGTGGGGAAAGGAATGAACAAAAATCAAGGTGTTGTTGTGATTTTGAAGACGTGTGTCTGTTTTGGCCAAACTCGCCGGTGAATTAATGAGGCACTTGGGAACAGCTGATAGGTGTTTGCTGCTTTGCGCTGGTGGCGCGGTGCGCGGGGCAGGGCAAAATATCACTCGCGTCTCTGGGGGGGAGACGCCAAAAGAGGATTTGGACACACCTTGAATATATTAAATCCACAGCGCCTCCTCCTTGCGCCTTGCACCGGGCGTAAGATACGGCCCAATGTGTTGATGTTACAGTTACTATTCAGTCTCTCAATATTTCAGTGTGGGACAGAAAGAATGGGAAATTTTGCAAAGCAACAAACTTTTATGAAACATATACATCTGTATTTGGGTAAACTATCCTTTTATGTTTGCCAACATTACTTGTTTATGTTGAAAAAGACCATGTGGTCAGTTTTGATTTGGGTACTTAGATCGGGGACAGTTGCAACAATATGTTACCACTGTCCCCACCCTGACAGCCATGACAGAACATCTTGACCTGGAAACATATAAACATATAATTTCAACAAATCAAGGATTCAAATGAAGTAAGTTTTGATTAATTCATACAAAAGGTCAGTATGACAGTGTGACAAAAATAGAACTAACCAAAAGAAACTTGAACTGAATCTCTGTGGTTCGAAGTTCAGTTCCTCTCCTGAGTCGCTGTTTTTAAGTTCAGGTTTCTGCTTTATTTCACTGTTTCATGTTTGCTTTCAGCTAGATTGGAGTCGTTTTAAGTTGCCGCTGACCAAAACCCAGCTTTTCCTGATTTTGCTGCTTTGCGATAAAAGCTTTTGAATAACAAAATAACACAGCACATAAAAAGTGACAATGCTCAGCTCTCTGTGTTCATCAGGGGGTATCAAGTCAAAGTGACAGAAGAGTTTCTGAGTTTGTATCTAATGCACGGTTAACTAATGTATATAAAAATAGAAACTGTTTGTATTTTTTCTTCAGTACGACAAAAACGTGTTTGTAATGGAAACAAAATTAAACTTTCAGATATATTGTGTTTTCTTGCAGTACACAGACATTGAGATGACAGAACCATCACCCAAGCCAATTTGAGTTTGAGCCTCTACTCTACAATGTGCAGATAATAGCCTCTTGTCACTTTGGACCCTCACTAAGAAACTACATCCAAATTTCTCAGTTGAAAGCCAGACAAAAAAACAATAATCTTTGACTAGGTGAAAGTCCTGTGTTTAACCAACTCAACAAATTAACACAGGACTTTTACTGTGAAGAGTTCATGGGAAATGAAGCGTTTGTTCTCTGATCTGTTCAACCCGAGCTAAACTCGTCAGTTAAAAGACGCACCCTCAAGCGGATAGTCCTGAGATGCCGATCCCTGACTTGCCAAGTCAAACCAGACCAGCACTCGTGTATTTTTAAAAAAAGTGGTACTGTATTCCTCTGATCGAAGGAATAAAACTTGTTGTAACTGTCCCCTGTTGCAACCATCCCTGGTCTACCCTAAGTGAGCTAAAATAACCTGCTGGATGTAGTGCATGCAGGTGTTCCATTCATGAAGAATAAAAGTAGTAGTTTCATGTGCAACACTCAAACATTTGCATACAAACTCAAACTGAAAAAGGTTGATGGAATCACTGAACTCGCTGCCACACCGGCTGCGTGAAAAGAGCTGATTTGCTTGTGTGTGTGTGTGTGTGTGTATGTGTGTGTGTGAAGGAGGGGAGGGGAGGGGAGAGGGGGGGTCTGCGAGTGTGTGATGTGGCAGGCAAGAGACTGAGGATGATGATGGTGATGTGTGTGTGTTTGTGTATGTGTGTGTGAGAGGGAGAGAGAGAGAGAGAGAGAGAGAGAGAGAGGGAGGGAGAGAGGGAGGGAGGGAGAGAGAGGCAGGTGGAAAGGGGGAGGGGTCTGGGGTGGTCCAGACAGTCGCTCCTTGTGTACCTCACACACTCTCAGCCCCTGCGCATCATTTAAGGGGAGCCCGGCTGTCGCTTCCTCCCCGGTCGGTCGGTCAGTCTCACCGCCTGCCTGAGCTGCTTTTACAACAACACCGCCGCTCCAGCGTCACTCCGCCACTTCTTCTCTTTGTCCCTGAAGCCGAGCGTTCAACTTAAACCGCCTTTTTCACCGCCGTTATATGGAGAATACAGCTCCGCCGGACGCGTTTATTCTCTCCAGCCCGAGATGAAGCGCACGGAGAGAAACGTTTGAGGACTAAAAGGAAAAGCAGATTCATGGACGCTCATCATGAGAATACTACAACTACCAACAAGGTATAACGGACACAAGTGTGTGCTTGCTCCATAACATAACTGCTCTTTATTTATTTGAATGATTTATACAGGCTTTATTTTATTTTATTTTTTATTTTTTTTGGAACACTTGCGGCTGGGTGGGTTGCGTTCATTTGCGCTATGTTGTCTTATCGCAGCATTGGTGAGGATGTCTGCACCGCGGAAAATATCTGTCAGGAACCTGTTCCCGCTGCAGTACAGTGGAGCTTTTTCATCCTAAATGTCTATGAGAGGAAAGCATTGATGCTCTCCATGAGCAGGAGTTGCTATCTGCAGCCGTAGAAGTCCGTATTTTGCATTTTTAGAGTATGCAACAACATCAGCTCCTTCACTCAACCAGATGGCTGTAGTCTCTGTATGCAGTGCGAGGGAGGTAGATTTTTATCAGCTTTTATGAAACAATTCTGGGCTTTAATTTAGAAGAGATGCCCTGATGCATCATTTCTTTTGTTTTTGGAGCTTCTGAAGCCTTTATTTTACCATCAAAGCTCCCTGCGTCAAGGCCCCCCCAGTATATGATGCTACGGTGTTATTTTAAAGAAATCAAATCCTGAACGGGACAGATTTTCCCTGTGATATTATCTAATTCCTCACTTGCAGCATCATTTCCCCTTGACGTGACATTGGCAGTGAAGCTTTAAAGTAGTGTTTACCTTCCTGGGCTGCGTGGATAGGACTTTGTGTTTCCCTGATGAACAAGTGGAATACGGCACAATGCTCAGACTCTCCAATCAGGCCAAACAAGGTCCTTGAATTAGATGCAGGCAAGTTGGAGTAGACAGGGATGAAGCCAGGGTGGCTGTATAGGGAGTACTGCAGTACAGTTTGTAATATAGTGAAGTATTCTATGTGCAAATAATGATTATATGGCAAGTTTTGGTGCATTTTTAACCCACAAAGCAAACATATAACCAGAACAGTTTGTAATATACATGCAAAAGCTACCCAGTGAGCATTTTTCCATTGAAAAGACTTTTAAAAAGAACACAACAGTCACCAGTGAAAAAATGATCAGAGGAGGTTCAAAAGTGAAAGTTTATTCACTGACTATTTGAAGAAGTTGATTAAATGTTCACATTTAGACTGTTTTTAACCAGGATTTGCAGCAGTGATATTTTACATCCCCCACGTTTGTGCAAATAACAGCCTCTCTTATGGCTGGGCGATACGGCTTATAAATAATATCTTGATATTTTTAAGCTATTCTGGGATATATGATACACATTTTCTTTAAATAATGCACTGTACACTCTCAAATAATGTGACATATGATGATCTTACAGCAAATGATGCAAAGTAGATTAAAGCCATAATTTGTTTTATGTTTCTTTTTTTTTTTTTTAAAAAAAGCTAAGTATAGACTCATATGAACATAATCCCTTCATCACTTATGACCCACTAGAATTGTGTGGTGGTGGCTGTATCTGCAGAGACTCCGCTCTCAGTATTTTGCTGTGGTTGGGATGCTTTAGCAACCCAAAACGTCGGGATTTTCTGTCCTGAGAATGAGACAAAAGCAAACTATCTGTCTGGTCCATTTAAGAACAGCTCAAGTCCTACTGATTCTACATACAACGATTATTTTCATTGTTGATTGACTGATCAGTTGTCCTCTCTACTTTAAACTAGTAAGGGCTGGGTGATAAGGACTTTGGTGCTTTCTCAACGTGTTAACACAATGAGATTTTTGATAAATGATCATCAGGAATGTGGATATATAATGACTAAGTGGGTAAAGGAAAATAACCGAACAGATAGAACAGTCTGTCAAGTTCAGAAAATTACATCACTTTACTGTAATGTAGCCTTTAAAACCAGGAAAAAAACAACAATTATGCCATATCTCAATATTTTCAATATTCAAAGATGATATCTTGTCTCATTTCACAGTATCAATACAATATCAACACACTGGCCAGCCGTTGCTTCTCGTCTCATTCATCACGTTGGACCCTCACTAAAAAACTGTATCCACATTTCTCAGTTGAAAGCCAGAAAGGCTTTGTAAACTGTATGTAAATTCTTTGCCATAAACAGAACTCAAACCCCAGATGCTTGGATGAACTCACACATCCACCACGTCTTGCTGTTGATTTAAGCTACTTTGTCCCTTCGTATAAAACGTCACTGTGCATACAGTATATCACAGTGTAGTTGTAACCAGCATGCCTAACTGCTTGCGCGTGCGTATTACATTGTTTCCTAACTGAAAGTGAGTGAGTGAGCTCGAGAGGATGGAGAGCGAAAAAATCTCCAGATATAATACAAGTGATGTCGCAGCAGCGCCTCTGATTGCTCCCTCTGCAGAAGTTATTATTCACACTAACATAATTTTCTTAAGTCAGCCATGTTTCTATATAGTTTGGGGGCAGTTTATTCACTTGTTACTCCCAGCAGGTCATATTTTCCTTCCAAACCTTGTCCTTTATGAGGATATTCCTATGAAAAGGCTGCTGTGGATCATATAAAAGGTGCCGCCTCTCATCCTCTTTAATAAGTCCTTTCTGCTCGATGCTTTGATGAGAGGAAACCATCAGGGACATCAGAGTCGATTTTGGCAAAAAAAAAAGCAAGTGTGCAAAACTTCGCCAAAATATAGCCAGGGTGAGCGATCTTATGAACAAGCAACACGTCACTCAGCCTGTTCGCTGACGCACGAAGCAGGTTAGGACATTCGCTCATTCGCATTGCTTCCGGTTAGGAAGCGGTGTTAGGCTACAGCATGAAGTATAATTTCTTTACATTAAGACCTACCCCCATTACAATGTCCTGGAAGTTCGTATTTTTGACATTTTATATTAAAAAATTAAATGCGTTGAAATTACGTCTGAATGTAGGACAGATTTCACCTATGACTTTGGAGAAATACCTTCACACTAATCAATATCATCTCTCTTTCAGCCTACAACTGAATACATTATCAAATTGATAAAACAGCTTTGTGTTATTTGTAGAGCTGCAACAAATAATAAAGTAACTGATGGTTAATTGACTATTTAATTTTGTGCAAAATTTTCTGATTTCAGCTTCTTTAAAATGTGAATATTTTCTGGTTTCTTTAGTCCTCTACGACAGGAAAACTGAATATCTTTGTGTTGTGGATAAAAAAAGACATTTGAGGAGGTTATATTGGGCTTTTGGAAACACTGGTTGACATTTTTCATCATTTTCCGGCATTTTATGGACAAAACAACAGTCGACAGATTAATCGGTAATGAAAATAACTGTTAGTGACAGCCCTAATTTTGTGACACATGGAAGTTGTTACCATATTTGAAAAGACATTCAGACCACTTGGTGCTCACTGGGTATTTTAAAACATTGGTACAAAAAAAAAAGTGTCTTGCCATTTTTAGATACTGTATACAGCCTGTTTTGTGTCCACTTCACTGTGGTCTGGGTTCTCTCACTGCTGTACATGTTTTTGGCAGTCAGTTGATTGGATAGGAACCAAAAGTTACTGACTCAGAACTCTTCCTCTTTATCTATTTTAATTCTCAAAAATGAGGCTGTAGCACCGGGAGGAGAAACGGGAGACAAATTGAAAGATTAAGTCACAGGATTGTGTCTCATGGCTACAGTAATCTTTATGAAAGACTGCTCTTATTCTTTTTTTATTTAGTGTATAGTTAATCTTCAACCTTGCCTTTAACATGAGTAAAAAAAGTGAATAAAAAATATAGCCTTTTGGCCCTGCAATCATAAATAAGATATAGTCTGCGTAGCGCTTTTATTCAACTCACTGATGACTCACCCTCGATTCTGAAATCAGGCTCAATACAAGTGGTCCCACAGTAAATTGGAATATTAAAAAGGAAGTATTTTTGTAATGTCCTTCTTTTTGCAGTGCCATTATGTAATATCAGTTGTCATTCTAGGGCATTTTGTTTGGCTAAAAACTAGAGCCCGACCGATACTGGATGCCAAATGATGCTGCTTTTGGTATTTATGATGTTACCTAAACAGCTCACTGGGCATAATGTTCAAAAGTGCCAGCTTAGTTTACTGAATTTGATGAAAATGCTCTTAAATGCAATAATTGAGGAAACAAGTTATGTTGAGTAGAATCAGTAAGAGTACATATATGTTGTATACTCTTAGAAGTAAAGGTGCTAACTAGAACCATAAAGGGTTCTTTGGCTTTTTGGTTCCTGGTGGAACCCTTTTTAAAAGCTCCACCTGGAACCCTTTCAGAGAGTTCTACCTAGATCCCAACAGAAGGGATTATATGTAGAACCATCTGTGAAAGGTTTCACCCAGAACCTCAGATGAGAAGTTCTATAGGAGAATCTTTCTATAGTGTAATGGTTCCACCCTAGACCCTCTCTGTGGGTACTATCAAGAACCTTTCTTATTCCAAACCGTTTATCTAAAATCCACGTTATTATGATGCAAAGAAAAAGTTCTTCAGGGGTTTCAACAATCAAAAAAGGGTTATACAGAAGCAAATGGTTCTAGTTAGAACCTCAGTGTATCAGTGCAATCATCCCTTAAAAGTGGTTATGCGACACTTGTGGCAAAGACATGTAAAGAAGGCGCGATATTTTATAGTTTAAAAAGAAACTTTATCATCCAAAATGTTGCCTTTAAGGTGAAAAAAAAACCCAATCTGCATTTGTTCTGTAAAAGAACAGTTTTTATATCAGTGTTTATTGGACAAAGTGTATCACAATACTGATACAGACCGGAATTGTTGTGTTAACCTGATGTCAGATCGATATACTGGTCGGGTTCTAGTGAAAACGTGTAGAAAAGGTATATTCACAGAGCTGCAAAATCCAAAAAATGAACAAAATAACAAATAAAATCATTTTTAATAATAAAAAGAAAAATTCTTGTTTTTGCAGGGAGGACCTGGCATGGACCGCTGTGTCTAAATGAAGTGGTTCAGCCATGCAATGTTCCTGGAAGGCAGTGATTCTGCTGGCCTTGGCCTCCATTGCCATCCAGTACACGGCCATCCGGACACTCACCTCCAAGCCTTTCCAGCTGTGCCCATTGCCCAGCCCCCAGAACTGTGGTCTGGGCGGCCAGGAGACAGAACCTCCCTTTGAGCGGGGAGCAGCAGGCGGTGGAGGCTGCGATGACTACCCTTACTTCTCCATCAATGCCACACGCAAAACGCACATCCTGGTCCTGGCCACCACCCGTAGCGGCTCCTCCTTTGTCGGCCAGCTGCTCAACCAGCACCAGGAGGTGTTCTACCTGTTCGAGCCTCTTTATCATGTTCAGACTACTCTGATCCCACGTCTGTCGCACAGCCGCAACGCCGCAGACCGGCGTGTGATGCTGGGCGCCAGCCGAGACCTCCTGCGTAGCCTGTATGGCTGCGACCTCTATTTCCTGGAGAGCTACATCAAACCGACACCCACAAACCACACCACAGATAAACTGTTCCGGCGTGGGGCGAGCCGAGCGCTGTGCCAGCAACCTGTATGCGATGCCTTTGGTCCTGCTGATGTGAATGTGGAGGAAGGGGACTGTGTCAAGAAATGTGCGACTCTAAACATGACCTTAGCGACGGAGGCATGCCGCGACAAGCGGCACGTTGCAATCAAAATTGTCCGGGTGCCGGAAATTGGAGATCTACGAGCGTTGGTGGAAGACCCGCGGCTGAACATCAAAGTGATTCAACTCGTCAGAGACCCGCGCGGTATCCTGTCATCACGGATTGAGACATTCAGGGATACATATCGTCTGTGGCGTATTTGGAGGGCCACGGGGCGAAGACCCTATAATCTAGACTTGAGTCAGCTCACAGTTGTCTGTGAAGACTTTCTCAGTTCTGTTTCGACTGGTCTCAGCCATCCCTACTGGCTGAAAGGGAAGTACATGTTGGTTCGCTATGAGGATTTGGCTAGAAATCCGCTTGTCAAGACGAAGGAGATCTATGACTACCTGGGGCTGCCTATGGATAAAAACGTGGAAGACTGGATACATGCAAACACCCGGGGCAGCAACGAGCCCTCGGCGAAACACAAGTTTGGTACGGTGAGGGACTCGGCCGCTAATGCGGAGAGTTGGCGTCTGAAACTGTCTTATGACATGGTAGAATACACACAGACTGTGTGTCAGAAAGTACTCCACCAGCTGGGATACAAGGCTGTGAAATCAGTAGAGGAACTGAAAAACATGTCCCTCTCACTGGTACAGGACAAAACTTTTGTACCTTTTTTGTAACAAAGATAGTTCTCGAATGACTATTTTTGATATATTTATAATTGTTGCCTTATAATTTCCTTAGTTTGTTGATTTTGTTTCTGTCATTTTGTTTCTTCAAATTTGCACTAAACTTTAAATATTTTGAATGCACCGAGGGAACTATGGATGATTCCCTCTAATGTTGCAGAACAGCACACGTTAAACACAAAGTTATCCAAGAAGCTAGTTTACAAATGTCTCATTATTTAGTTTTTTTCCATGAATAGAACCAAGACAAGGCACTGTCTTCATTAATTTCCTGTATGCAAGCTGCCGTTTCAACAACTGTTGCCCTTCAGAAACACAGGATGGGAGTCGGGAGGGGGTTTGGCCAAACAGACATGTTTTTATTTTCAGACCTGTGATGACAAATTTGGACTGTACAAGCCCTACTGTGCAATAAATAGTGAATGTCGCAGTCAACCTTTACCACTATGGCATTTCTATCCATGTGGGAAGAGGAGAGATACTTCTGACAGATGCCACGCTTGCAAAGGATAATTGCAGACAATTAATAGGCTCTCATGTTAAAGGGACAGAATCCCACTGGAGGTCACGAGCGTTTCATCAGAAGATTTACAACCATCTGTGATAGACAAACACACACTAATTAGAGGTAATGATGAAATCTTCATTACTGTAGCTATTTAGAGAATACACCACACTTTCATGATGATTGCCGCCTAAAAACATGGATGTAGACATTATGTAGAATCTAATCCAAGTAGACACTGAAGCATTCTGATGTTTTGTCAGTTTTATTTATTACTTTATTTATTTTTTAATTTGTAGATTCCATTTATTCTAAGTCATTCACAATGTGAAATTTACGCCACCTTTTCTGTCTTCAATTAAAAATGTTTAAGCCATTGATGGTGAGACATTATCTCATCTGTTGACGGAGGATTATTCTAAGGATTTCATTATTTTTTATGTCCCCTGATGGGTATGAAAACATCTCACAACAGAAATAGCGTATGCTTTCTCTCTGAAGTTAAGTAACACGGCTCTTTTGACACTTGAAAGATTCATGACTGAGGAAGATACCTATGTCTTTGTATAACTGCATATTCCTGTTTTTTTCCTGGATGTGTGGATAGTTTAAACTATGGATGCACAATATAGTTAAAAAACAAAACAAAAATCAACATGATGTGTCATTTGCTGGGGTCTGTACCAAACAAATGTGTTCTTACATCTGAAGAACAACATTTGAAAGCCAGGGTGTCTCTGCAGCACTACATTACATCATTATAAAGCTGTTTTGTCTCACACAGTTTTCCTTTATCAAAAAATTGCAGCTCCTGCGGTTTGCATATTGCATTTGACTGATAATATTTCGATTAATTGTGCAGCCCTTATACGACACAGAAAAAACACATTCATGAAGTATATCTCCCATTAGATTAAATGTAAAAGTAGTATTACAGTAATGACTGTCCATAATCTGGGATAAATCCTCTGATCATCGTAGTATCAGTTGGCATGCTGTTTCAACCCGCAAATGTTAAAGGGCAGAATATCAAGGCTGAAAAGTAATGTAATGTGTCCTTTTTTTGTTCTACTCCTTAAAGGGATAGTTCAGATTATTTGTTGCGGGGTTCTATGAGGTACTTATCCATAGTCAGTGTATTAGCTACAGTAGAACCAGCATGCCTCCAGTTCGGGGAAGCAGCAGGAGTACCACAAGAAAAAGATCTAAAAAAAAGATCGCTATCAGTTTAGGTATACACTATATTAAAAATATTTTCACTGCTTTAGCTTGCTGTCACACAGCCTTTTCTGGCGGGAAACTGCATTTAAATAAGACACATATTGCTCTCTCCAAACCAGCCAAACACCATAGGCGAAATTAGTCTTTTTACGTTGCAGAACACGGGAGTTGCTGGTCTGCCGTTGCCGTTGCTTCAATCAGTTTGTTTGTGTTACTGTGTTACTTAGGTGTTTTAAAAGGATAGTTTCGATTCACAGAAGTCACATAGTAACACAAACTAACTGACAGATCGAGGCTGATCGGCAACTTCTGTGTTCTGTGACTTAAAATGACTGATATCTTATCTTATGAAGTTTGGCTGGTTTGGAGAGAACGATATTTGGCTTATGTAATGCCAGTTTCCCATCGAAAAAGGCTGTCTGATGACAAAGTGAACACTGAAAATATTCTAAATATAGCGTACACTTAAAGTGATGCTGATATTTTTAAGTGGGCCTTTTTTTATGTGGCTAAAATACATTTTGCTGCTGATCCGATCCACAGTAGTTCATTGTTTAGCTTCTGCGCTGGTACTCGTCTCTGCTTCTCCAAACTGGCGGTGCGCGTTGGCGTCTGCTGTAGATAATACACTGATTATGGATAAATACCTCATACAACCCAACATCAAATAATACAAACTATCTCTTTAAAATACGCCTGACCACACTGGACAGTTAAAAAAAAAGCACTAAACACAATGTTATTTCATTGTATTTACTTCTCAACAGAAACAGGTTTTTGGTTCTCTAACCCATTTTGCATAACATTCCTGAACTCAAGCACAAATAAAATTGAAATAATTACCAGAATTATGTTTCGTAAGATAAACCGTGTTGTAAGATGTTTGTCACTGATGGACTCTTGGACCATTATTGCTGCAAAAATAAATATGGATTTGAGACCCAACTGGTACAAACAGGAATGTTCTGGTAAACATTCACACAGTTGGTTTATATTTGACAGCATGTTTACCAGATTATGCAGTGGTTAGTTTGGCAAACTGTCTTCCCGGTTAGCGTGCAGGATACAGTGATCGTTTCATGCCGTGTACTGTATGTAGCAGCTTAAATTGAACGTCGGTTTGCATTGTGTAGCACAAAAACTGCCGAGGATGTGTGTACAAAACACAGCTGAACCTATAAAATGCAGAGTAAACACCTCTCAGAGTGATATTGGTAAACACACAGCGCACCGCATTGCATTTATGATTTAGAAAAAAACAAGGCAGGTTCTCACAGATAACAGGGGCAGCATGAACTGCTGTTGCCAGTTTGTGACAGACAATGTAAGTTTTTAGGTGAACTAATATATAATTAGACACTGAAATGATTATAGTTTTAAAGGGATAGTTAGGATTATCTTAAGTGTTGTTATATGAGGTACTTTTCGATATCAATGTAGGTCAGTGAAGGTCAGGATGCCCCTAGTTTGGAGAAGTGGACAGGAAGTGGACAGGGTCAGCAACCAAAGGAATTTAGCCACTTTAAAAAAAGGTCCACCAAAATAAAACTGTTAAATAAACCAAATATTACTCTCTGCAAACCAACCAAACCCCATAGGCGAAATGAGTAATTTTACTTCACAGGACACAGTAGCTGCTGGTCTACCACTGCCTCGATCCTTTACTTTGTTTGTGTTATTGAGTGACTTCTGTGTTTTAAAAGGATACTTCAGATTCACAGAAGTCACACAATTTGCCAAACTAACTAACAGACTGAGGCAGTGGTATGTCAGCAACTCCCATATTCTGTGATGTAAAAATTACTGATTTCCTATATGGAGTTTGGTTGGTTTAGAGAGAGGGATATTTGGCTTATATTACAGCACTTTCCCGTTAGAAAAGGCTGTCAAACTGCAAGGTAAAGCGGTGAAAATATTCTTACACTTAAACTTTCTTTCAGGTGGACCTTTTACAAGGAGCTAGTCCACCTTTTTTCTGTTGACCCTGTCCACAGCTGGTGCCTTTCTCCGCTTCTCCTAACCTAGCGTGCCATCGATAAGTACCTTGTACAACCCCACATCAAATACTCAGAACTATTCCTTGAAGATCTGCAGTCATATCAGGAGACTGTAGTTGTGTTAGACTGCATTTACTGAACTGAAACTATAGTAGATCTAATAATGTGCGGATATACCCTGAGTAAAGATCAAAGCAGTGTCTGTCTTTAACATAAACTTTTTGTTCAATTTTTTATGTCGCTGACTTTGAATTTTGATTTCGCCAAACGGCGTCACTGCAGAAAACTCGTCAGTCATACACTGGGCAAAGCTGTCCATTGAAATCCATGCAATGACCACTTGTTTACCCATAAGATATGAGCCCTGTGAATGGAGCATCACACACCCGGGCTCATCAGTATTGGTGACCGGATGTCCATTGTGATGCAGAGCACAAACCTTTGATCCTCCTCTGTGCCGAGGCTTGGAGGCAAACTCTCTCTCCTCTCCTTCTGCCTGTGCCTGTGCTTTCTCCATCATCCACCTCTTTCTTTCTTACAGAGATCTCAGGGGATTGTTCCTTTGCTTCAGTGCTCACTCTCTGTTTTTCACTTTACCTCTGAATCTTCTGGATGTGCTTGGCATACTTTTAATTTTAAAACTGAAAAATGCCGCAAAGCCGGGCTCGAGCGCACGCATATGATTTCTTTTAGCAATTAAAGGAATATTTTGACATTTTGGAGGAAATAAAAAAAAACGATTATTTGCTTTCTGTCTGAGAGTTTAGAGATCGACCCCACTGTCATGTCTGCATGTTAAATACGAAGCCACAACTCGCAGCTGGTTAGCTTAGCTCAGCACAAAGACTAGAAACGAGGAAACAGCTAAACTGACTCTGTCTGGCTTCATAAAATCCACCTACCAGTACCTCTAAAGCTCACTAATTAACATATTACATGTAGGACGGTACAATATATCAATATTCTATCAATATTGTGAAATGAGACTAGAGATAGTCTTAGATTTAGGATAAAGTTATATTGTGATATATATTGTTATCCTGCTTTTAAAGACTGTGTCACAGTGATGCAATTCTGAATTTATCATATGTTCTAGCTTTCTGCTAGTCACTTAGTCATTATATCCACATCAAAGATCTCATTGTGTTAATATCTTGTGAAAACATCAATAGTCACCCCTACAATACTGTTGCAATATCGATAAATATTGATATAGAGATATCTGGTGAGAAATCTCAAAACTCGAGCTTACAAACATTATTTTGTCATTTTACCTTGAGTATTTCTTCCCCCTGTTTCCAGTCCTTGTCCTACATCAAAGACAATGGTCTTTAACTTCATTCTTTTTATAAGCAGGTAGTGTGGGGGCCAAACTTCTGCATTTATTTAGGCCTATAAGCCTGTTATGGTTTAATATTTTCACTTTCTTATTAGCTTATATTTGAGTGAGCAGAGGAAATCTATCATGGTAACTAGATACTTAACTAGAAAATGCTCTCAGAGTTCCGCCAAGGAGGCAGTTCACAGGCAGTTGAGAAGTGACAGTTAAAAATACGTAGAATTACAGAATTTAGTCCTGAGCAGCAGAAATCATGAATGAACTTTAACTGGTCTTGACACTGTTGTGTAGTTGCACTGTTAATCTTGCATGACGTGACACCTGTAGTTACTGGTGGAAACAGCAAATGCGATTTAATACAGATCACACAATTCTTGGAGCAACAGAGCAAAACTCAAGTTGTCATTTTAACATAAAAGTCAGGCATTGTTCTGTGAGGAACCACCATCTGACTGTCTGTGAACAGCAGGGCACAGTGAAAGGTGTTGGTTACCTAGCTGAGAAGCTGCAGGTGAGCAGCCTGTTGCCAACAGCTCTTCATCTTAACAGCTAACTATTTCAAATGGATCCACTGTCAAAAAATACCTAAACTGACCGATCTTTTGTTTTCTTGGGTGATTTTAACCCCAGACACAGTTGTAATACTACAAACATTGCAATACCTTCATCAGTGGCCAATCTCCTGGGCAGATGGGAATCTTTGGCAGGCCCGACGATGTCCGCAGGCCACCAGTTGATGATCGCTACTCTAATCCAATTTGCTGCTAGCTGTAGTTTCACATTTACTGTACATAAGGGTGGTATCAGTCTTCTCATCTGCCCCAGGGGAGTATGGTCATACAAGACTTAAACCTGTCTGTAGTGCACATGAATCTCTGTTTATAGGCTTTAATGAATTCAAGAAAGCTTCAGCAGCTCCAGCCTCTGAAAGCTAAAACTGGATTGTGTTCTCTCTTTTTTTGCTGTGTCATTTATATCTCATCTACTTATTGTAAAATAATGAGAGCTAACATCATCGGACAGCCCATCAATAGTGCTGCGTTTAAGCGATATTGCAGCTGAAAGTGCACACTTTTGAACTGAAGCTCTCAATTAAACTCAACTTGGCTCCTCGTCTCTAATGCCGGACAGTTCGCTCATAATGGCACACTTCCTCCACGTCATACGCCTGACCCCCGCACACAGTTTGCAGCCTGCCTGCTGCCCATGTGTCAGTGAGTTGGTGTGTCTCTGGGCTCTTGCTGAGCCCCTTGTGTCCCAGGGCTGAACATATGGTTCACAAGCCCCTGGAAGAAAGTACAGCAAATCCCTCTCCCTCTCTCCATGTCTCCCTCTCCCTTTTTATTCTTATCCCTTCATAATGTGACCTTAATAATCTGACCCCGTGTGACTGCATGACAGAGAAGAAAGATATTTGCTTCTTTGTAGCTACTGTTTACTAAGCTGAGCTGACAGAATATGTCCTGCTCACTAAAGCTACTCGTTAGTGAGCAAAGGCGGCTTGAAGAGGGAGTCTTCTTGAAGCGTGTGCAGGAATAAAGTGATCGTTCTAACAAAAGAGATGAGATGAAAATCTGCTGTTAGGACTTCACACGCCTCGCTTTTGTCGTTGTTTGTGTGTGTGAATCTGTGAGTGTTAACTGTTTCTGCTCTGCTGCTTACTGGGATGTAGTCAACACGCTTAGAAATAAAGGAGTTAACTAGAACCATGAAGGGTTCTTTGGCTTCTCCCCATAGGAGAACCTAGTTCCAGGTTCCTTCCTTGTCCTACCTAAGACCTAACATTAAAGGTTATACCTAGAACCATCTGTAAAAGAGTCTACCCAGAACCCCTTATGAGAGGTTCTAAAGGAAAAGGAAGGACTCCCATACCATAGAAAATGTCTATGGCATTGGGGTTCTATCCAGAACCTTTCCAGCTTCTGAGGGTTTTATGTAGAACCCATCGATTGGGTTCTGCCGAAAACCCTGTTATATTCCAAGGGTTTTACAGTATGTAGAACCCAGCCAGGGGTCTGTCGAGAACTATTTCATATTCCAAGGCTTTCATTTAGAAGTCACCTAAGACTACCGAGAACATTTTTATATTCCAGTGGTTTCATCTAGACCCCACCCGAGGGGTTCTACTGAGAACATCTTTAAATTCCCAATGTTTTATCGAGAATTGACCCAAGAGATTATGCTAAAAACCCCTTTATGTTCTAAGAGTTTTATATAGAAAACATAAGGGTTCTACTGAGAACCTTTTTATAATCCAACACTTGCTGAGGGTTGTTGTAGGCAACTGGACTTGCTTTAGGTTCTTGAAGACATGTGCTAATACCATGGCCGGGATGACTGAGGATCTTCACAGACATGCAGTATATTCCAAGGGTTTTATCTAGAACCCACCCAGGGCTTTCAACGAGAACCCCTTCACATTCCCAGGGTTTTATCTAGAAATTTTCCAGGGGGTTCTACAGAGAACCTTTTTATATTTTGGTACAAAGAACCCTTGACGAAATCTTGTGAAGAACTCTTTCTTCCCAAAAGGGTTCGTAGGATGAAAAGGATTCTTAATGGCCCGGTAGTCTTACAAAGAACCCTTGATGAACCGTTTCTTCAAAAATGGGTTTTTCAGAAGGAAGTGTATCTGGGAAGAGCATCAGTCCTTCGGGAAGAACCTTTTGGAACCTTTACTTCTCAGAGTGTAGCTGTGATATGAAGAGCTCACTGAACTGAACAAATTATGTGAATTACAGCACTTAAACATGCCGCTGTGTGTCACCGTTGCTGAGGTGAAGAGCGGATGTGTTATGCAAGCATTTCCACTTCCTGACAAGTATGTATTGTCTTTGACCCGTCAACACCTCACCTTTGTGGTTGATTTGCGTCGGCGTTCACCTCTGAGCGGATTCAATCAGTTGTTGCTCAGGTGACCTGCTGACGTTCTCTCCAGCGTGAAGCTGCGGATGAGAGTCGAGCGGCGCAATCAAAACTATTCATGTGAAAATCATGAGATCGTTTTGTTCGGCTTCTCTGCACAGTTTGTCGAAGTTGGTATTTGATTGCTGGTAAAATGGCGGTGGGGGGTGGGCGAGCCGGGCTTTGCTAGAAGCGATACGGGCAGTTTAATTGAAGCTGTCAGCAGGTCAGCGTAAGAGAGGCGCAGCAACCAGGTCATTATGTAGTTAGAGATCCAGAGCACCATGATAGGTTTAATGGGCAGAACAGCTTTGAAATGAATTTTTAAGATATGAAATATTCTGTTTAATATGCAAACTGGAACAGTTATCCTTCTGGGTAATAGAATGTAGTGGACGGATTGAATTCAAATCCCAACTTTAATTCATATGAGCTCATTCTCACACAGCTGGCGTCTGTCACTGCATTGTTGCTGGGCACCTTTAATGTTGCACGAAGCATGCTCCTGAAGTGAATACACTGTAAAAAAATAAATAAAATAAATTTGTTTTACCTTGAAAAACAAGCTGGGCTGCCTTAAAATTTAAAGTTGTCTGAAATTGAAAAGACATTGTTGATATTAAGTTAGTCGTACTTGAGATAACATGTACAATAAGTCAAAGATATTTAGTTAAACAACTCTTCGGTCTCACTGATGAGCATTGCAAACAAATTTGATTTCCTTTCACATTTTCTCAGTCTGAAA
The DNA here is from genome assembly GCA_027495735.1 of Lutjanus campechanus. Taxonomy (NCBI): domain Eukaryota; kingdom Metazoa; phylum Chordata; class Actinopteri; order Lutjaniformes; family Lutjanidae; genus Lutjanus; species Lutjanus campechanus. The sequence goes on along the minus strand of JAJHUR010140491.1, from coordinate 187,356 downwards.
AGTCAGTTCTTAATTTTGCATCAAGACATTGCTGCAGCAGCTGCCCCTGTTGGAGTTTCTTTGATCCAACACAGGCACAAAGACAACATGAGAAGTTTGAGGTGTAAGGGGATAGATGCATTAAACGTCAACAGTTAAAAGGTAACTAACACTCTTGGGAGTTTCTGAGAAGAGTACTCGACAAATTGACAAATGAACTTTTCTAGTAAAATAAACTCGATGTTGATTCAGTCGTACTTGAGAAAACATGTTTAATAAGCTTAAGGTATTAAGTTGAACCAACAATTCTTCAGTCACACTGCCGAACACTTATAACATGTATTATGATTAATTAAGTCAATACTGACCTTCATGGTTTGCAGTATTTTCATTATCGTGAAAACAAACAATGACTAATCTTGAAGTAGAGAGTATGTGTCTTTTTTATGCTTCAAACTATAAAAAATAAAGGTCTCAGAAGAGTTTTAGCTCTCAAACAGTGCATGCTGGGAAGTGTCCTAATATGCTGATCATCTCTCTTTAGAAATCTATAATATATTTACTGTAATAAATCAGAAAATGACTATGAATATATATAGAACATATAGAATATGTTAATGGTATCTGGCAGGCGGAAAACAGCTCTTAACTTAAACTTCAGAGTGTGTATTTTCGGAGCAGTGGGTTTTAGGGATAACGGGCTTGACGTTACATTGACAGACATTTGACAGCTGATCAACTTACAGCGCAGGACTCATCATCACTTGTTAACTTGGAAATCAATTCTCAATTCAAAAAGTTGCAGCTTGTCTGAGCTTCCTCAAATCTGCGCAGGAACGGGCGGAGGGAAACAACTCGCTTGAACCACAGATTGGGAAGTAAGTAGGATTTTAAATCTCTATTTGAACTGCAATGCTAATTTGTAGACACGCT
>JAJHUR010140491.1:141247-186424 GCA_027495735.1 Lutjanus campechanus | reverse complement strand
GACAAATGAACTTTTCTAGTAAAATAAACTCGATGTTGATTCAGTCGTACTTGAGAAAACATGTTTAATAAGCTTAAGGTATTAAGTTGAACCAACAATTCTTCAGTCACACTGCCGAACACTTATAACATGTATTATGATTAATTAAGTCAATACTGACCTTCATGGTTTGCAGTATTTTCATTATCGTGAAAACAAACAATGACTAATCTTGAGGTAGAGAGTATGTGTCTTTTTTATGCTTCAAACTATAAAAAATAAAGGTCTCAGAAGAGTTTTAGCTCTCAAACAGTGCATGCTGGGAAGTGTCCTAATATGCTGATCATCTTTCTTTAGAAATCTATAATATATTTACTGTAATAAATCAGAAAATTACTATGATATGTCATCAGAGCTTAAGGAGACATCCTAAGTTGAAATACATGCTTCTCTAACCACACGAGTTCAAATTAATGCCAAATGTTCACTGAATGAGTAAGTGTCTGTTTATGAGTTGTAAGAAATCATTAATAATCTTTTAGAAAGAGTAGATATAGATAGAATATGTTAATGGTATCTGGCAGACGGAAAACAGCTCTTAACTTAAACTTCAGAGTGTGTATTTTCGGAGCAGTGGGTTTTAGCGATAACGGGCTTGACGTTACATTGACAGACATTTGACAGCTGATCAACTTACAGCGCAGGACTCATCATCACTTGTTAACTTGGAAATCAATTCTCAATTCAAAAAGTTGCAGCTTGTCTGAGCTTCCTCAAATCTGCGCAGGAACGGGCGGAGAGAAACAACTCGCTTGAACCACAGATTGGGAAGTAAGTAGGATTTTAAATCTCTATTTGAACTGCAATGCTAATTTGTAGACACGCTATTGTTACATATTGCTCCTTTAATTTAATGAGTTGACTGAACTCTGTGCAGAACATTCAACAACTCATCATTTCAAGTCAAAAGTTTAAGAGTTCAAGAGTTTAAGCTGAAAATAGCTAAAACATTGCATTAAGTTAATGAGAAAATAGTTGATTCCACTGAATTCCTGTAAAATTTTAACAGTGTAAGAAACATCCTAACTTGTTGTATAATTATTTAATAAACTACAATCTTTTTTCATGCTTAAAGTTTAATACATCAAAGCGTTAAATCTTACAGCGTGTATGAAGTTATTTTTAAAATGAGAAGGGGGGGAAACTGGAAATGACAGTCTGTCCCTTAAATGCTGGGAGCTACAGCTGCAACTGGCAAGCATAGGTTACTCTGTCTCTGTCTCCCTCAGACACACACACACACACACACACACACACAGGCCTACACACACATCCAAACTGAGGAGCCATTGATGGTTAATTCCCCCGTGGAAATGCGGGTATAGGTGAGTGAGAGGATGTGTGTGTGAATGTGTGTACGTGCACACAGCGTCGGTCGGGCCAGTCAGCGCAGCTGACGTCACTGTGGTCAGCTGTGGCTCTCTCGCTTTGCTGCCGCTGCTCAAATTCTCCCCTCGGCTGGCCTGAAAAGCTGAAATGAGATTAGCACACGAGCAAACAAGTATGAGCAGTCATGAGCTAAAAATGAAGCTCAGGGAATAGAGGGAACGTGGAAATATCTCAAATTATTTGACACTGTGTGACATTTTTTGATTCATAAGACTTGCAAATATGAGCAAATATGTGATGACAGGGACTAAACCTGGGCGACGTGGTGTGTGTATACGTCTGACCAAGGGGCATAAATCCTGATCAAACTCCAGACTACCAAGCACACATTTGTTTTCTCAGACATTGAGGCTGTAAATCAGAGCTGTAAGGGTGCAGTGATGAAGCGGTGAATGAAGGCAGTGATGTTGGATTGTGCACTCTTAGAAATAAGGGTTTCTCCTTAAGGGTTGAGGTTCTATGCAGAACCATTTGCATCTAAAGATCTCATTTTTGGAAGTAAGAGTTCTTCAAGGACTGTTTTGGAATCCTGGAGGAACTCTTTATCAAGGGTTCTTTGTACTATAACACAAAAGGGTTCTTGGTAGAAGATGGTTGATTGGGTAATTTTTACATAAAACCCTGGAAATATAAAGGGGTTCTAGGTAGAACCCCCATGCGTGGGCTCGAGATGAAACCCTTGGAATTTAAAAGGCGGAAAGATTTTGGATTGACACCCCATAGAGGGTGGAAGAAAGAGTTCTTTTTCAAGGACTATAGGAATCCTCGAAGAACTCTTTTGTCAAGGGTTCTTTGTACCATAACATAAAAGAAGAACCCCCCGGGTGGTTTCTAAAGAAAACCCTTAGAATATATGGGGGTTCTAGAACGCCCTGGGTGGGCTCTGGACGAGACAATTAGACAATTATCAGTAGAACCCCAGTGTGGGTTCTAAATAACTCCCTGGGTGGGCTCTTGATAAAACCCTTGGAATGTAAAGAGGTTCTTGGTAGAACCCCCTGGCTAGGTTCTAGATAAAACTATTGGAATATAAAATGGTTTGCAGTAGCACCCCTCGGTGGGTTCTAGATAAAACCATTGGAATATAAAAGGGTTTGCAATAGAACCCACTGGTTGGGTTCTAGATAAAACTCATGGAATGTCGAAGGGTTTGTGGCAGAACCCCCTGGGTGCATGCTTGTTAGCACCTTCAGAAGATGGAACGGTTCTGAAAAGAACCTCCAGTGAGGATTCTGGGTGGTACCATTGTACCAGTGAAGGGTTCTCCTTTAGAACCTCTCATATGGGGTTCTCTATGAAAACTGTCACAGATGATTCTTGGTATAACTTTTCATGTTGGATTCTGGGTAGAACTCTTTGAAAGGGCTCCAAGTGGAACATTTATAAAAGGTTCTGCCCAGAACCAAAAAGGCCTCTCCTATGAAGACAAGCCAAAGAACCCTTTATGGTTCTAGTAAGCACCTTTATTTCTAAGAGTGTACACATTTGTACACAAGAGTGTGCAAACTCTTGTATGTAATCACTAAGTCTTCCATATAATCTATTTTAGTCTTACTGTAAATTGTTTCTCATCTACATTTGGGGAGACAGCGAGTATTTGTCATGAATCCACGCTGAGACAAAACCTCGTTGTGGGGATTTATCCGCAAACCCGTGCAGCCTGGCATGTATATTTCAGCCTTGTCTTTGCATCAAAGCTTCTGCCAGGCGTGTGAGTCAGTTTCCCTCAAAAAGGGGATGTCCCCTGACATGTCTGGAATCCTGACTTGCAACATATGTTCTCGACTACTGTGCCGGTTCTGGAGAAAAGAAGCTGGCACAAGTAAAATCCACTGTGCGTGTTTGATTTGCATTCAATATATCCACTAAAAATGAGGCTTCATTTTATTCAGACTGATATTTTATTCGACATTGCGGCCATCTCTTAGGCCTTGAGGCTGTTCCAAATTACAACACTTGATATATAAAAAACAAATTGTAACAGATTGGTCTGTTATAAGCCTCATTAACAAGCAATGCCATGATGCACGTCCACACTGTATAATTTTCTAATTGGTAAAATTAAAAGGGTTTATTTGGTGTCTTTAGGCTTATTTCCCTCTTTACCTCTTTAAAATGTCCATTTAATTGTACAAGAAAGAAAGTGTTTCTGTCAAACGGTAACAGAATGCTAGAACTGGCCAACAGAGAGCACCAATTTTAATCATGTGTTTAAAAATAAGTGATTTGTCACCCCTGCTATAACTTTTTAATCCTGAAATATTACATAAAATGCTTTATTTCACATTTTTCTTTTTCAAATATCACTTGTTCCCACTTAAAGGGATAGTATGGATGATTTAAAGTGGGGTTGTATGAAGTATTTATCGATAGTCAATGGCGGTCACCACGTCCTCTGTTTGAGGAAGCAGCAGGAGTCCACTTTACCTTGTCATCAGCCTTTTCCAACAGGAAATTCCCATTATATATGCCGTTGTGTAAGGGATGTTACGATAACCAATACTTTGGTTCCAAGTTGATGCCAAAATTTTAAAAATGTGATGTTTTTTATTTTTTTTTTTACAATACCAAAGGTACCGGAGATGCAATTCTTCCTGACCTGGCAGACATGTAGTATGCTGTTAAATGCCCAAGGGAAGAAGGAAAATAACAACTACACGTGTAAGATAGTGACATGTACAGCTGCAGCTGCAGCCACAGCTCTGCCTCGGCTCATCGAAAAGAAGATTCAGTGTTGGACGTAGGCGACCATGCTTTTGAGGTGGATTAATAATACTGTGCCATTAAACTTTTCAGACGAAAGGAGGAAACAGCAGGAGGAGGAACCTTACTGACTTAGCAAAGCAGCTCACAGACAGACGTCCACAGGGTGAGTGAGTTTCACTTCATGATGATGTTCCACTTATACTGTAAAGTGTTCTGCTTTTTATCATGAAATACATATGCTATTAGTTTTCTTCTTAGAAAGCTGCTCTGCTGTGTTGCCAGTTATGTTCCATGAAGTTTGCAGTGGCTAAACTCTAAAGGCTAATGTAATGTAAACATAGCTTGAAGGCTACCATCCTGTCATCTGTCATTACAATTACAAAATATAACTCTCACCATGTCAGTGAACTTAAACGACTTCTGATCAGCTTGTATTATATATAAGTTCAGCAGCAGAAATCACTGCACTTTGGAATTACTTTTCAAACATGGTAACATGCTCCCCTGACAGTGTGACAGGCACAATAAATAAGAGTTTTGTGGTATCAAATTAGGTATCAAGACTCGTGGAAGTTAACTTAATTTGTATCGACTACTAGTAATTTCTGCTATCGTGACATCCTTAGGTTGTATCGCTCTTTCCAAAGGAACCGGACCCAACTTGCAGAATCAGAGATTTTACCTCACAGAACGCGGGAGTTGCTGGTCTACCACTGTTTCGATCTTTTTTTTTTTTTTTCTGTTTTTGTTATTGTGTGTTTTGAAGAATAGATCAGATTCACCACAGTCGCTAGATAACTCACACAAACTAACAGATCAAGGCAGCGGTAGACCAGCTTCTCCTGTATTCTGCCGGGTAAAAATTACTTTTATTGCTAGAGGAGTCTGGTTAAGCAAGAGAGAGCGATATTTGGCTAATATAAAGTGGTTTCCTGTCAGAAAAGGCTGTCTAAAGACAAAATACAGTGGTGAAAGTATTTTAAATGTAGTGTACATCGATTCTTTTAAGTGGCTAAAATACATTTTGCTGCTGACCCTGTCCGCAGCAGTGCATTGATCTTCTTCCTGTCTGCTTCTCCAAACTGGGGGCGTGTCAACCACCATCTACTGTAGGTAATACACTGACTATCAATAAGTAACTCATGAACCCACTTCAAATAATCCAAACTATCCCTTTAACCGCTTCAGTCTGTTGATGTGAACGTCCAGCTGTCTCATTCGATATTCATGGTATCTTCTTCAACACTGTAACTACCCAAGGTCTCTGCCAAGTGAAATGATTAAAAGTAAAAAGATTAATATTTCTGGATGGATAACACCATTTTGGAGAGAATCTTATTATGTTTTCTTCCCACAACCTGAGTTTACACACCCCAGAGAGTTCCTAAACACACTTTCCTGTCCATTAATTTTAGTATCGCTCATTAATTCGCTCTCCTGGTGAAATCTACAGAATAGTTGAAACGTCTGTTAAAGAGCTAAAGAGAAACTGAAGGAGTTCACAGGAATTATTATTACATGGAGACCTTGGTAAGATTATCTGTTAAAACCTTATTAAAGCAGTCTTTCTCATGGCTTTCTGGATTTGTAACACTGGTTAGAGGGAAGATATTGTGCTAAATCGTGGTTACACTGAGGCTCCTTCTTATGCGCTGATGCTTATCTGTCTCTTGTCTTCAGTTGCTTTTAATCATACATTTTGTCTAGTGAAATTCAAAAGTGTCAAGAAAATTTTCCTCGAAATGACAAAAACAGGTTGTATGTCCATACAATCTAAAACAACCATTATGAGGGATTTCTTTATCTGGCACCCCTATGTATTTTTACAACTTGAGGCTACGGGCTTATTCACACCTACCTCGATTGGATTTTTGGACTTTTCAGTTTGTTCTGGACCAAAATTATAGGTGTGAGACCACAGCCCAGACCACAAAAACATGGACTTTGGTCAGTTGAAAAGAAGGCGATCAAACTGAAACTTTTTTCGATGGTTTGGACTATTGGACCAATTACTGGAAATTATGACAGGATATTAACAGAGCCAGAAGAAAGAAAAACAACACACCAAAACAAACCTACACACTGAATTCTGAACATGCCCAAATCAGACGTTCACCCTTCTACAAACCAAATATAGGGAGATGCAGCCCATGGAGGTGATGATGATAGAACGTAGGTATGACATGTTAAGTTCTTTAGTTGCACCGTGAAACCAAAACTAACCAGACCAAATGTCTGAAACTGTCTCAGAAAAGTGAACTTTGATTCACCCTAAGGGTATTTTCTCACCTTGTTTTTCCTGGATTTTTGGGCTTGCCAGTTTGATCCGAACCAGGTGGGAAACCTCCCCTTGGACCAAGCAGACAAAACCTTGGTTTGTCAGCCTCTGATCAGGGAAGAGGTGGTCTCAGTTTGTATCAAATTGAACCATGGTTGTGTCCTTTTCTAGTGTGAAAGCAGGCTTTTGGATAGTTTGGAGTCTCAGGCCAATTACAGGAAGTTCTGGCAGACCATCCTCAGAACCAGAGAAAGGAAAATCAACACAACACAACAAAAACAAAATGATCCAAGGTAGCATCTTTGGTCCAACAACTTTATAAAGAGTGAGTTGGAAAAAAAACAAACTCTGACACTTTTTATTTTATTTTCCAAGAAGACGAAACACAGAGGAATTATGTTGAACTGACAACACACTGACCTCATATGCATGCCCGTCTGCAAACCAATCAGTTTGCAAGTGTAGGGAGACACAGTTCACATAGGTGATGCCAACAGGATGTCAGAATGTCATATACAAATCAAAACTAATGGGATCAAGTGGGATGGGATCAACAAAAACATCAGCCTTGGTTTGGACCATGGTTTGGACTTAAAAGCAGCCTGAATTTTGTTACTTGGGCCATCATTTCTGCATGTTCTGATAACATATACTCACTAAAAGAAGATGGAGGGTCAAGACAAGACAAGCTGTCAAATAACCAGATATATATGTTATAAAAAAAACAGTTACAGTAAACCAGGAAGGTGCTCTGTTAAATGTGATCAACAGTTTATCTAACCATTGTACCATCTACCTCTCAATAATTTGGCTGGCCTGGGAGTTTGTGTAAAAATGTCTGCTTTCTGATGATTTGCACCTGTCAGATTTCTTTTTGCAGTGTCAGCACTTTCCTAGACGTCAGCAGTTAACTTGAGTGTGACGTTTATTTTATTGCAGATAAATATAATGACCAGAAGTTTCCTTTATGGTTAGGAAAAGTGTGTCATTGCAGCTTTCTGCAAGTCCATGTACATGCAACAAGTCAGCTACTATCCTATTTTGATTTTAATTCATCAAAAAAACCTGTAAGTGTAGAGGGACATCAATATCTTATTGATTATTACTCAAAAAAACATCCCGCCACAGAATATCCATGCTATGAGAAAATAACATGTAGCTGAAGAACTGCAGGTCGATGAAGGAATTATTTATATCACGCCACCAGCAGCTGTACTGTTGACACATCATAAAACTGTTGTCATATTGTCATGTTTTTAGCTCGACCCTAAAAAGCCGTGTGTTCTGTGACACAGTGCTTTAGACGATTTTGATGATACACAACATTTCCAGCTCCATTCTGCCACTAAAGCTCCCCCAAGAGGAAACTGGTGCCCTTGCGCGGTAGGTGCAGTTTTGCCCTGAGCGAATGTATGCCACTGTAAATAAACTAAAGGGTAGCAAATGATGTTAAACCTCAAGAGGGAATGGCACATCTGTTTAACATATGTTCCTCTGGTCCTGGGAGAAATGTTGGGCAACGTAAGAAAAGGTTTGATGGTATTAGACAATGAGCCAAGCTGAAAATGCCTGATGGTGCGAGGGAGCTTTTATACTGAATGACATAATTTACTCTACAGCCTCATGCACAATATACAGTATATGCACATATATGATTGACAAAACCAGTCAGTAAGCTTTTATATAGCAAAGCGGCACTATGTGCCTTTAAAATGGTTTGAGCTGCAGGAGCAACACAGATTCTTGTAACTAGAGACTCACTGAGCTGCCTGACTGGCAGCCTTTACAGCAGTTCCCAGGTGAGGTGATGATAGAAACTTAGTTTGCTTCCTCGCCTTGACTTGAGCCCAAATATTGTAAATTCTTTATCAGTTGCTCCTGTGCTCTGAGTGAAGAAAATACAGTTTTGTTTTGTTTTTTCAAATTATCATTTGCTCTCCAGCAAACATTTCCTCTCATTGCATCATCAAGTAAAAAGTTTAATAAACTGTTGACAGAAAATATTGCAATCATATAAGTAGATTGCCATGTTTTCGAACATGATTGAGCTTGCAGGGTCATGAACCCTGATTATAATGACAGGACTTCCTCTAGTGCCACCTTCAGGACAAAGCTTACATTTTTAGCTCCGCTGTTTTCATAAATATTGCAGACTGTTGTGAATATTGCAGCTTCTATGATTTAAGACTTAATCCTGCAATAATTAACATTTGGGCCACTTGGGGGCAGTGATAAGCTGGCTGTATACACAAAACTGAAATATCATCAACCTTTTAAGTTGATATGATGACCTTGTCAGCAAACATTTGCATACATCAAGCAGATATGGAGCAACATTATCATTAAGTTGGATTGGTGTTTGTTTCTGTGATAAATGTTAAAGGTCTGAAGGATTTAGTGGCACCTAATGGTGAGCTTGTAGATTGCAAAACACCTCACCTCACCCTCCCCTTCCTAGCCTCTAGGATGCAGGCCTGTAACCTGCTGCCCCAAAGCCACATGCTGCTCTTTTGCCCTCACCAATGGCTCCCTGTGGCCGAGACAAAAAATATGTGGAAATAAAAGCTTTTCTTTTTTTTTGCTTAACATTTTCCAATCGCAAAAATGTGAAGCCTATACCAAAATTTAAAAATATTAAAACGTTTAATTTAATTTAATTATGTTAAATTAAAAGGTTTGCTGGTGGTGGATGTGACAAGTCTTGTTAGGCTAACCTTGTATGCCACATCCAAATAAGAGGAAAATAGAGAATTTAGTAGTTGCTGACAGTTTTTTGTGTGAAATTTTGTCATAATTAGCATATGAAATCTTGAGTTACACCCAAAAAATGTGTTCGGTGAGGTCACTGTGACCTTGACCTTTGACCACCAAAATCTAATCAGTTCATCTTTCAGTCCAAGTGAACATTTGTGTCAGGTTTGAAGAAATTCCCTCGAGGCGTTCTTGAGATATTGCACTCACAACAAGAATGTGCTGACCTGAAAATTTAATGCTTGTCGCCATAGAAACATTCGGCTGATCGGTCGAGATTAGCTCTGGACAGGCTGTAGATCCAGTGATCACACACACACACGCACTGACGTGATTACATGATCCTGATAATAAGACCCTGTTGCGTTTTGTCAGCTCCGTGTGGACCCACATTTCCCTGACCTTTGTCAATCACTACTGTTTTGTTACATTAGGGGTCCCAGCCTGCCAGCAATATTTTTTTCCTCCCACTTTACATTATTTATTACCCAGAATACACCTCTCCTTCCTCTCCCTGTCCCGGATATCTTGTTAGAGTGGAGCAGTGACTCAACCCTGACTTGGTAGCAAAACAGAGGTGTTGAGTCCTTGAAATGCAAGGATTGTGTATGCCTGCTGGCAGTTTGTGCAGGAGCTGTATGCACAACCGCAGCACTGTGTAGTAACAGTACTTACACTGTAACGCAACATACAGTTAGGTTCATGCACGTTCACACTCACACACACTTAGACACACGCCTTGAGGCAGTATGTATGAGACACTTTTTTTTTTTTCCCCCGAGTCAAACCTTGATTGCCTCATTCACTGAGAGTTTCAGCACAAGTTGATGATTACTTGTGAAATATGGGCAGGATATGTTTGAAATATTTTGTCCATCTCTGCCTTGACATGTTTTAAAATGTGCCAAACTTCTGTCTAACACCTCTTGACAACTGCAATAATGTACAGCTAGACAGAAGCCAGCTTTATTACATTCTAAGTTAAATATTTAATGTCTTTGTCAGAATTTGTCAGAGGGGGAAAATAGTATTGTTCCTGCATTTAAAGAGAATTGCCCTGTACTTTTAAATTATTGAGCTGTGCAGTCACTCGTACCTTACTTATTATGAGGATACTACGCAAGAAATCTAGAGCGCTTTCTGTTTTTTTCATGACATGCTTGATAAAATGCCAAGAGGAAATCTGCTCTGCAATTACTGTTCACATGCTCAAATGTCACAGGGCAGCAGATGAATTAAGGTTGAATTTCAGTGATATTCTGCTTTAATACCCCAGCCACTGATGCCGTCCTCCTGAGTTTCTCTTTCTCAGATCAATTTGTCGTGGCTGCTTTATTGGCAAACACGGAGACGGATTTGGCAGGGAAAGCCTGTTACATATATACCACGTGTCAAACCTCCCTTTTTGGCTGTTTTCAGGTCATTCCTGACAGCAACAGCTGTAGAGGGTGATATATTTAGAAATTCAAGACAAGGGGAAAGGAAGCTCCTCTACTGACGCTGGTTCCAGTGAATAGTGGAAACAGAAAAAGAGAAAAATTAAATCTGCACGCTAGTCAGATTATGAGAAGAGAAACAAGGAAAACATTGAGGCCTTGTGGTTAAACTCTTTTAGTTTTGTTGAATCTGACATTAATTACTTAATAATATTCTGATCTGTGAACCACAGATTTATGACTAATACTGTGAAATATAATCAGGTAGGTTCAGGAGCGCTAAGATTTATTTTAGCATTCCTGTGGTGCATCTCAGCAGTGGTATAATTTTTTTTTTTTAAAGTATTTACTGAAGTTCTGTTCTTAAATGCAATTTTGAGGTTCACTATTTCCATTTTCTGCTACTTTATATTTGTATACCATTACATCTTTTAGAAAAATATTGCACTTTCACTTTTTATTTGTTCAGTTGGTGCATATTGTGGTCAAGGCCGCCTGAACCGACACCAAGTCAGGACCAAGACCAAAGCAGTGCATGACCAGCCTGTTCTTATTCCCAACTTGCCAAATGACAATTTTGTCACCACCCTCGGTGACTCACACAGGCACAAAAGGTACTCGTCAGTGGCTGCATGGTATAAAGAGCGAGAAAGTCTGCCTCTGGACCAGATGGGGTGGATGGATGGCTCAGACAAACACAGTACTTTCATCCAGGAGACCCAGGTTTGTGAAACATGAGAAAAGCCAAACGTTATTAAAAGTTTTAGGGAACATAATATTATTTGCGTCATGGGACGTGCGCCGTGCATTTTGCCATGCAAGCTGCTTGTAACCCCAAACTTGTCTTTTCCTAAACCTACCCTAGTAGTTTTCTGCCCAAACCTACCCAAACTATGACCATTTGTGACCAGAAGATTTGACTCATGTCTCTTTTCAGACAGCCACAGCTTCCTCCTCTGTCTCCCCACTTCACTTTCTTGGAGTGCGTGCCATGTAGGGTAGGGAGGAGTGATACCCAGTAACAGTTTTAAAAAAAATTCAAATGAGAAATGAGTGAAGTCATTGGTTGCATTTGAAGCAGGAAGTTTTACATTCAATCACAGTAATGATGTTAACAAATAAATGAGACAATGCACGAGCAATTTCGTGATATCCTCACAGTTGTGGTCTTAACCGGGCTTGAAACAATATGCTTTGTCCTCTTTGACTGAGGCCAAGACAAGGCCGAGTAAAATTACAGTTGGAGACGAGGCCGAGATCTTCAAAAAGTGTCTACATCAGTTCCTGATTTTAATTAGTACTGTTTTTATTTTAGTGCTAAATCAATTTCAAAGTCATTGCTGTTTGTGGGGGCTATTGTTTTATTGTGTGAAGCATTTTGTGTTGCATTTTGTTTGTATGAAAAGTGCTATATAACTAAAGTCTGATTGATTGAATAAGTGGTATTGAGACCAGCCTCAAGATCACGTCTGATTGTAGAACTACTACTGTATGATCTCATGATCATATGTTATAAAATGATGTAATGCTGCAGACATCACGCATCAGTGAATTTTGCCTCATAATTCACATTATCAACAAATTAATAATTAATATACAATTCTGCTGCACAGAGAGTACTTCTGCTTTTGATACTTAAGTACATTTTGCTCAGATTGACTCTCCCTTTTTAATGATACTGGTGCTCCCTCAGTTTAAATGGAAAAAGGCAGTAGACTGTGCGGAGCTTAAGCTGGGGTTTTTTGTCAAGGTCAGAAATGAACTGTCAAACTCAACTACTGTACATGGAGGATGGTTCCACAACCCGGGGGCTCAATCGCCCTTTGACTTTAACCGTGGGACGGATAAGAGATTTTGATCAATAGACCGCAGGGATGGGGATAATGGTTGAGGGATTTCGGAGATATAAAAAGAAGCAGGAGCGTGATTTAGATTTGTGAACAAACACTGAGGATTTGTCAGTTCCATAACTGCAGAATCAGTGCCAGTTATGCCTGTGTAATGTGGCCCATTTATTGGATCCTGGCTGCAGTGTCCTGGACTATCTGGATTGGAGCAGAAAAGCATGACTAATACCATAATACAGTGAGATGCAGTAATCTAGAAATGGTGTTGTTAAATGCATGAATGACTCCTATTAGATGTGAAAATGGAAGAAGGGGATCTAATCCTTGGTGTGATTTTGTTTTAGACAAAGCTGAGTTTCTATCTGCGAATCACATTTGAAGACAAAATATACATTTTATGTATCGAGCGGCTGTGGCTCAGGAGGTAGAGCAGGTTGTCCATTAATCCTGGTTCGATCCAGGCTTCCTCCTTTTCATTATGTCTTTGAGCAAGACGCTGAACCCAGAGTCGCTCTCGCAGCCATCCATGTGAATGTGAGTGTAAATGGGCGAATGAGAGGCAATATTGTAAAGCGCTTTGTCCGTTAAGGTGGAAAGGCGCAATATAAATGCAGTCCATTTACCATTTTAGACAATCCTGGTATTAAGTCAGACACTGTGCATCCGAGATTAGTACCTGAAACACTACGAGGTTAAATGATTGGCCAAAGTGCAATTAAAGAAGGATGGACAATGTTTTGCTGACCCATTCCCTTCACAGCTGCTTTTCTTTATAGCCACTGCTTCCTCCATTTCCTCCTCGCTTCGATCTTCAAGATTCAAACACCCCGAACAATCAGCAGAGGAAAGTACTTTCCTGGGAAAAAATGTTATTAATCCAGTGGTTAACAGCCAAGGAGGCATTACTGTCTTGGGATGAAGCTGTAGAGCACTGGGCCTGCGGCTGTGCATAGCTGAACAGAAAATCTTGTGCTATGCCTTTTTGCTGTAAAATAATTGAAAATCCATATCTATAATTACATAGAACATTGTACTTCACAGTTTCTACCAGAAGAACTCCACTACTGAGAGCCATTTGCAGTGTCAAATCAGTGAAGCAGTCAGAAGAGTCGTATTGAGCTGCACTGACAAACAACTTTGTCTTTCAGATATAAAGAGGAAGGCCTGTTGTGTTTTTAAATCACAATTTAAATTTCTCTTTGAAGGCGCTGTAAAGATTCCAGCAACATCTGTTCACACCTCATCAACAGTCCTTTGCAGTTTGACTTAATGACATGAGGACCTCCTGAGACCTCGTGGGTCATCTTGCAAACTGGAATTCTGTTTGATGATGTGGAAGATGTACCTGCCTTTTCTGTCCCTTCCAATTACAGCTTTCAGCGACTGAAATGTCACCAGCACATGGCTCAGAAGTGTCACAGCTTTCACATATAGTAACTACACTATGACTGCGCTACATGTGCACTTTTCACTGCTAGTGTTTTCATCCTGCAACCACATTAAGTGTGATATCTTTCACACAACATAACTTCATATCGAAACGACAGCATAGGTCAGTAAACCCGTCTTAAGTCCCTTCCCTTTTCACTCTTTGCTCCAGTAACAGTTGAGCAATCTTAGTACTTACATCAACTTTCTCATTTCCTGTTTCCTGTGCTTAGATGTGTTGTATTATGTTCTAGGCTTGACTATAGTCAGCATATATATTGAAAAGGAAACCACTTTTGCTTTGGGACCTGCAAAAGCGACATATATTCACATGTTAAGTTAGCTAATGTTGGCAGAACTCTAATCTACACAAATTACTGGCTAGCTAGTTAGCTAGAGAAGGTTGACAGAGGTACACAGAGCAACTTAGCGAGGGTCAGTTGCAAATGACTCCCAAAACAACACATACAACCAGTGGCGAGTACCAGCAACATGAGTGCCGCACTTAAGTACCTTAAGTTAACATAATACAGCAGCAGTTTGGTTAAATTTAGGCACACTAAGTGATTTGGTTAGGTATGGGAGAAGAACACTGGTTGAGGTTAAAATAAATATGTTACGTACGTCACATGACAGTGGTCATATACATACATTATGTAACGTAACATGACGTAACATAAGTAACTTGATCAGGTCAGCGTTGACATTTGGTTTCACATGGAACTAGTTTCCTAATTATACATCAAGCACAACGGGAGCAACATTAGCATTTCGAGTCGTTTAAGTCGAATAATCACTGTTCTTTTAGCTCTGTTTTGGTCTCCATCAACTTCTGAGAAAAATATGTGGCTCTTAGGCTGCCAGATGTTCCTCTTTCTTACCAGCTACTCACCAGTGAGGGTTGTCCGCACAGTCACATGTTGTTTGACTAGATGGACAGGTAGTTCACTGTTCAGTAGGTTTATTGCTGAGTCAGTTGACTCCCTGGAAGCGTAGACTGGAAGTTGGAGTTGGGTGATATTGTCTGTAGCTTTGTCACTGCAAGCAATTAAGCTTTTAAAATACAAAGAAATCATCTGATTCATTGTAAACATAAAAGTATTGATTTGTTGAGCAATTTTGGACTACAAGAAGACAGGAATTAAGAGTCAGCTTCTACTTTGTCTGCATTGCCTGTTCGTATTTTCCCACAGAGCTAAGCTTACAAAGCTGACCGGACCTTTTTCAGTGGCAGTTTCCTATCTGACAGTGCAGCCAAATGCAGCGTGTACTCTAAGATAAGTTTGTCAATACACCCAGTAAGCTACCTCAGTAACTGTGTAAACTATAATTATTGTGATTAAAATTAGAGCTGAGGCTTAGATGTCTGATGCATTTTTTACCAACAATAAACAAAGTATACGGAGCATTGATTCCACCACAATCATTGTCATTATTTTATGTCCTGTGCAGCTCAAGTTAGACAGGCTGGAAGTTGTAATTTCAGTATTCACCACTTTTTTTTTAAAGGAAGGAAAATCATGCATCAAGTAGCACAATTGAATAAATGCTCCAGAGGCACAAATTCAGATACAAATTCAGTGTGAATAATACCATGTACTTATCATTTCCGACTCTGATTGCACATGGTTAGCATTATAGTTACACTTTTTTTTTATGCTCCATTTGCAGTCCCCTGGAGTGGAGGAGGGTTGTTGTAGAAATCTGACAAAAGAGTGACATTCTGGTGCCTCTGCCAGACAGCCGCAAAGCCAAAATAAATGACCAAAAACATGTCTTCACTGCTGGAGTTTTTCGGATGCTTGTCTGTCGTAGACCGCAGCGGGGTCACGATGACGGGAGGAGAAATGAATGATGCATCACATGACCTTCATGATACAGTGACCCTCGCAACATTTGTTTCCCCAGCTTGAAAAGCAATCATCAGAGCATGGGAGACATCTGTGGTTTTCATCATGCGGAGGGCACCAAGAAACATATTTTTTTGTGTGTATGTGTGTGCATGTGTGTGGGTGGAGGTGGGGGAGCTTCTAGAGGTGGTATTGCCAAATGCTCTGCGTGCAAACCTTTCTCCCTCGAGCCACCTTCTGCTCCCTAATTGCAGCATGTCCACAATCTGACTGCATTCACGCTTGGATGAATGTGGGTTTTGTTTCACATTTTCTGACTAAAAATCGTTATCTAATCGGAAACTTTCTTTCAAATGGTGCCTTAACTTTCAGCAGCCAGATGAACGTTGTCTGATTGCCACTTTGGTCTGCGCTGTGTTTGCCTCTAGAGATCAGCAAGTGTGTGTGGGTGTGTGTGTGTGTGTGTGTAGGATATATACTGTATGTGTGTATGTGTATCTTCTCTGCCGATCTCCCCAGGCACAACCCGCCACATTGACTTAACGGATCAATCCACACCTCGCAGGTGCACCAGATGGGTATCACTTCGGCTTTAAAATTCTAGGCCATCTCTGTCAGAGTTGGTTTGTATGTGACAAGCTACAAAAACACAGCAGTATATAAATAAATAATTAATAAATAATGCAACCTTGGCGCAGTATTCACCTATTCAGAAATAACGAATGGGTGACTCACAGAAACAGAGTGGCCCAGAAACAGGACTTGACTGTGATGTTATCTGCATTCCATTCCAGGAGACATTTTATTTTGCTTTTACCTGACCAAACGAGATAGTGCTGCGCTGAAACTCCAATGCCTCCGATGCCCATACTTTTACTGCCTTATTTCATTAACTCTGTTCAAAGAAACGGCCCACCAAAGAGTCCAGTCTGGCCCGCTGGATGACTTTGCAGAGCAGTCATTAATTCCAGACCAGAATACAGTCCTCTGAAAAAAACAAAGAATACTTACTGTGGTCATATGTACAGATTGTGCAAATATTATTAATAATAGCAATAACTTTATTTTATATAACACTCCTCTAAAAAAGAAAAAAAAAAGGCTAGCATGATCAGTGTGACTTTCTGTGTTGCTTACTTATATGAACCACTGGCAAACCATTTAAGTGTGATGCAAACTCGCAAGAGACATAGAGAGTGAGAGAGCCCCCCAAAATTTGACAACACCAAAGGCCAAGTGACCTTGCCCCTATATATACCCCTATAAATAATTAAATTCCAGAAATGCTCCCACACTTGGTATGGTGTTAAGCTGACATGCTCACTTTAATAATGTGGTAATGCAGGT
Source organism: Lutjanus campechanus (assembly GCA_027495735.1). Lineage (NCBI taxonomy): Eukaryota > Metazoa > Chordata > Actinopteri > Lutjaniformes > Lutjanidae > Lutjanus > Lutjanus campechanus. The sequence goes on along the minus strand of JAJHUR010140491.1, from coordinate 169,353 downwards.
TAGCTAACAAGCAAACAGCAAGAGCTTGTTCTAATGAAAAATGTTTCAGTTGTTACATTCTAGCCAGCTTTCCAGGTTATAAAATCATTGTGCCTAAGTTTAGTTTAATTCATTCAAAATCAAAAGACGACTTTTATCTTGTAAGAAAACACTGATACATAACATACCTAACAAGCAAAGTATGTGTATTCCTTCAGTTGTGAACAATGTGTTTGATTTGGTGGTTGCAGGGTTTTGGGGCCACAAACAAAATCTTGTGTAGGAGTTTAGGGCCAGCAAAATCCTCAGGCCGGCCCTGGATAAAATGATATGAGCTAAGCAGATACAATACTAAATACACAACAACAAACAAAGATAGTATTTAGAGCAGGCCTCTATTTTACAAACAAATGTGTGTGCTGAAAACCTATTAAAACTAGTAAAAAGAGTGAAACAAAATGCAACACAAAACAAAGACCCTTAAGTGATTCTAGACTCCGAACTGGCAGAGCATTAGTTTGTGGTTTACCAGCCTGTTTCTAACAGTATGTTTTCAAAATGGATCTGAAAGATGAAACAAATTTTGCAAGTCTAATTTCCTCAGGCAGGCTGCTCCAGCATACTGGTGCCCTTATAGCAAATGTGCAGTCACCTTTAGTCCTGATCCTTGACTCATAAAGGGTTAAAAGTCAGCAATGCGGCTAGGGGCTGGAACATTTAGTGCTTTAATAGTAATCAATAAAATCCAAATCCTTACTGATGGCCAGTACAGATGTGCTAAGACTGGAGAGATGCGGTTTGTTTTGTGTCAGTTGAAATTCTAGCCGCAGCAATTTGAAGCTGAAGATATGAGACTGATTTTTAGGAATGTAAAGCGAGCTGCAATAATCTAAATGAGATGAGATAAAACCATGAATTGTCTTCTCTAAATCAACACAAGATAAAAAATGACTTCATACCCTATCCGAACCCCACGTTCCCTTTCCCTGTGCCTATTTTAGTCAAAGGTGATACATGTTTCAGCAATAAAGCTGAAAAAAAATAACAGATTAAAACAGAAATGTGGTGATGTTTGAAGCAGCTTCTGGCCGCAGCATCTGAATCTGCCACCGTGGCCATGGAGAAAAATAAAAACCTGAATTGTAAAGTGTAAACTGCCCAGTTTGATTTGAAGGACTCGCTGGAAAAACTATGTACCTGAACTTGAAAAGCATTCAAACCCCCCAACACTATTATTTGGACTCGCATTGCTTCTGACCCTCAGGTGGGGAACTGCTGGTTCAATAAAAGCCCTGCAGCTTTATTCCCGGATTCCACTGTATAGTGCTGATAATGAATTTGCATGTTTGCTGTATTCCAAGGTCTTCTTGCAGCTGAAAAGTTTTCTTTTATCACATAAATCTGAGCAAATAAAGCTACACTTTTTGAAATTGCACGCGTTCCTGTGCTGTCCTTGAACCGTGCACCCCATTCATGACTGACAAAGGGATTGAGATGGTCTGTTCCTTCAAATATACATTAGGGAACATCATGTTATAAACTACTATTTTGTAAGTATTTGGACTGAGTTCTTTTCATATCAGTGATGTTCCCTGGGAGCCTGAACACGGAGAGTGAATGGTGATCCCTTCAGATGATATGCAAGGCACATCTTGCCACTGACACACAGGGAATTGGATGTCCCAGCAGAGCCAGGGGCTGCATGTGCTTCACTGCGCCCTTCTGACATCACCCATCACTCTTTTTGTAGCTGGAGACCTCCTCTGCCCATCATCCTCTCCCTCTCACCAGCATATCTGGCAGAGATTTGAAAGATGACGTCCACCCTGGGGACAGCTCACCCTGCTGGGCAAAAAACGCCTGCCTGCGAGTCTGCGAGGAACCACGATTTCTGCTTCAAGTCTTGTCCAAACCTTTTCTCATTTTCCTGAGCGAAGCGGAGCAGCAATACAGACTGCCATAAACTTTAATAGATAAATTTGCAGAGTGCAAAAGAAAAAGAAAAGAAAAAGAAACGGCAGACAAAGATGAGACTGTTTAAAATGGAACTGTCATTTGATTGCTTCTAATTTGCTCCTGGCTTCTGATTCATTTTTTTCACTTCAGTAACACTGTCATTTCTTTCCTCAATCTGTTCATTTTCTTCTCAAATTTTAAACTTCTTTCCTATTGACATCCCATCACGCATATTCTTTCTTTTTAAATCCTAACTGTCTCCTCTCTTCTTGTCTCACTCTCTTAATTTTGGTCGTAATAATTCATTTTTTTACGCTTTTCAGACTGTGGATTGTACAGCTCATGCTGCGCCGAACAGCAGTGCAATTGCAGAGGGAAATAAAAATAGCTTGGCATGTCAGCAGGGGTTTATGATGGCCTCTTTTCCTCAGAGAACTCATATTAAGTCCTACCCACATCTTGTACAATAGACTAATGGAGCAAAGCCTGCAAAGCTCGTTCAGCCTGACAACCCGAGTCACACCGAGTAGAGGTTACAGTACATTTCTCTCATGAGCGTTTCTACCTTCTTGGCACACCTTGCTTCATTCAGAAAACAGAACAATAGCATCCAGCCCTCTGTTGTTTGCATGCTAATGTGAAAATAATGTGGAAACACACACACAAACACACATAACAGATTTACTTCTTTCCATTTTCTGTATGGTTTTACATTAGGCCACTGGATTTACTTACCTCTGATTGCCATTAATGGAAGATCAAGTTACAGCGTCACCTAAGACAAAGATAAAGTCTTTTTTCAGTTGTTAACGTACATCGGCCAAAAATGAAGTCACATTGTTAAAACTCTTCACGTTTCAATTCAGTGGAACATCAGTCTATGTAGACCAAACTGTGAATCATGAATCATAAATAATGATTTAATCTAAATGTTTGCAATGTATTCAGCTGGTAAATCCAATGCTGGCTCTGCCATCTCTCAGAGCTGTGTCTTGTTCCAGCCCAGCAAGATACACTGGCCCCAAAAAAAAAAGTCAGACACTCTAATATTTCGTTGGACCGCCTTTAGCTTTGATTGCGGCACGCATTCACCATGGCATCATTTCTATAAGCTTATGTAATGTCACAATATTTATTTCTGTCCACAGTTGCATTAATTTTTCGTCAAGATCTTGTATTGATGATGGGAGAGTCGGACCGCTGGCGTAAAGTCTTCTCCAGCACATCCCAAAGATTCTCAATGGGGTTAAGGTCTGGACTCTGTGGTGGCCAATCCATCTGTGAAAATGATGTCTCATGTTCCCTGAACCACTCTTTCACTATTTGAGCCCGATGAATCCTGACATTGTCATCTTGGAATATGGCCGTGCCATCAGGGAAGAAAAAAAATCCACTGATAGAAAAACCTGCTCATTCAGTATATTCAGGTTGTGAGCTGACCTCATTTTTCGGCCACATAACGTTGCTGAACCTCGACCTGAGCAACTGAAGCAACCTCAGATCATAACACTGCCCCCACAGGCTTGTACAGTAGGCACTAGGCATGATGGGAGCATCACTTCATCCACCTCTCTTCTTACCCTGATGCTCCCATCACTCTGGAACAGGGTAAATCTGGACTCATCAGACCACATGACCTTTTTCCATTGCTCCAGAGTCCAATCTTTGTGCTCCCTAGCAAACTAAAGCCTTTTTTTCCGATTAGCCTCACTGATAAGTGGTTTTCTTGAGGCTACACAGCTGTTTAGTCCCAATCTCCTGAGTTCTCTTCACATTGTGTGTGTGTGTGTGTGTGTGTGTGTGTGTGTGTGTGTGTGGAAATGCTCTTACTTTCACTATTAAACACAGCCGGGAGTTCAGCTGTTGATTTTTTTTATTTGATTTCACCAACGTTTAAGTGATCTCTGATCACAGTTACTCAAGATTTTTTTCCAACCACATTTCTTCCTTGAAGATGATGATTCACCACTATCCTTTTCTTGGCTTGATGCAGGTTGAAAATTTGACCCTTCTGAAACATCTTTTCCTCGACCACAGGATATGTCTTCTGACATGGTTGTTTAACAAATGAGAAGCTGCTCACTGCATCAGTTAGGGTTAAATAACTTGTTGCCAACTGAAACATATTAATCACTGCAGTAATTATCCAGTGGAAGGCGCTTACGTATATGCTTAGTTAAATCACAGCGTACTCCATCGTTGTTTTATGTTCACATTCTGATGTGATTTGAAGATGTCTTTTAATTTGACCAACAAAGGCCACAGGAACAGATCAGCATATTAATTACCTTCATAGAAATGCAATTAACACGACTTGCAACGGTCTATGAAAAACCTCCCGCCCAGTTGGTGTGTGAGACAAAAAAACACAAATCTGGCATTGTGCCAAACTTTGAGTGGATTTATTTGGATTGGTCACAGCACAACCGCTTTGATTAAAAAATGATTTTCTCTTCCTCCAGGCTGTACACCTGGTATTTTTTTTCTTATTTTGGTTTAATATACTAATGGGCTTCCTCAAGCTTAACTTGCACAGTTTGGTTTGTTTCACAAGTCGTGTCTGAATAGGCCCTTAAAATTTATCCTGGTGTATGTCTACAACTGAACTTTGCACACAGAATTTGTTCTTTACGATGTTTTGGCTTTAAATGGGGATTTGATGTTATGGTGCAACGTTCGCTTGTATCCTTTTGATGAAAAGTGCCTGCGGTATATTTTTGTTCATTGCTGTAATATAAGTTCCTACACACCTGGGGATGATTGCTCATTCTCTGTAAACGGAGGAGGACAGCACTGCTGTGCACTTTGATGAAGGCCTGTTTGCTGAAACACATTCATATAAGGAAATAAAATGGTAAACTGAGGCTGTATACCATTGAGATTATGCTGTGGGTTTGAGTAGTACATCTATCTTACTTCATAAGTTGCTGTCACTTTAGCAGAGCATCAGATTCACTCAGAGGAAGCGCACCTGTCTTGCATCAAATGTAATCACGGCAGTTGCTGTTCTCAACAGCAAGCAGAGGGAAAGAAAAAGACAACATACCTGCTCCATTTCTTAGGATTTTTCAGGAGCCTTTTCCTGTTCTGACCACCAACTTCAACACACTCTCTCTCCAACCTCAGGCGTTGAGAATCTGCTGTCTGCAGATATGACGGGTATGTCAATCCAGTCTCTGTAAAAGAGAGAAATCTGACTGTTGTGGCATGTTGTAACTCCAGCAGAGGAAAGATGACCAAACACGATTCCTTGTGGTCTGTGCATAAATAACTTGGCATCTCTTGGTGCCAGTCATTACACAATTCAGTTGATCATTCACCAGAGTGCTGCATTTTTCTGCATGTTAAGTGGTGAGCGGACCCTCCATTGGTTAATGACGGCTGATCCATTTTTTTTAATTAGGATATCAGACGATCTTTGAAGGCAGAGACTTGCCCACTCAGTCTCAGTTTAGCTCACCTCTGCGTGGTCGACGATGTCTGACAGAGTGGTGCCCCGTCATCGTCTGCTTGTCCACACACATCAATCATGTAATTTTGTGCTGAGACAGGACAGAGAGGGTGGTGAGTGGTGACTCATTTCAAGACAGACACACTGTAGAAAAGACTAAAAGCCACTCAGTTAAGTTACACAGCAGCAAAAACACGAGCAAATAAGTTTACCGTTGACAGTATTATGTATTTTATGCCACATCATGTCATGGACCCTGACTTCTAGACCACATCTGTCCCAATTTAACCCCCTGTGCTAAATTTTCAGGCAGTGAAATGCATTTAGGTTCTGCACTCCAGCACACTGAATCAAAGTGAATGAGTGATGATTCATTACTGAGTAAGCGCTGAGTTATTTTTAATTGTGTTTAAGACTGTTCACGTCCTTAGATTGGAAGAACAACTGAGGACTTGTAGTCTTTTCAGGCGCCTTCACAGCCATCTGACCTTTCTAATAAAGAATTAGGTGTTTTTGTATTTTCAAAATACTTCCTGTTGCAAATTTTATGAGTTGATCAGTGACACAAATTCCAGGAGGCAACCGTGTAGGACTGTGATTACTGATTCAGAGGTAACCTGCCCTTGTATTTGCTTTTTCTCACTAGTTACTGTTTTTATTAGCTCATTAGTTATTAGTTAGTAATAATTATCCCACTTAAGTTACAGCTCAGATCGTTGAGAGCTTAATTTGGGAACCTTTGATTTTTATGTTGAGCTGTATTGTCTGGTAGTTTGGGGCTGAGCACACATAGTAATTTATGTGCCAGAAAAACAAACACGCATAAAATACACTCCAAAAAATGCAATCAGCAATAAAAGTGTAACATTGCTTATCTGGACCCGAGTGCAGAATACACAATGCATGGCATAACTTCAGGCTAAAACCCCCAAAAGTTATAGTTATTTTCTTTGCTTAAGTCAACACAAAAAAAGGGAAGGGCTGGAAAAACTTAACTGAACTAGCGAGAGATAAAACTCACTAAACCAGAGGTTTTGAAAGTGGGAGGTGGGCCCCCTCAGGTGGGCTCCAAACAGCTTCATGGAAGGCTCAGGGAATAGAGGTGGAATAAATATTACAGTCGTTATCAAAAGAGGATCACATAGAGTAGCCTAAACGTGTGACTGTGTGTGATGTGGTTTAAGAGATATTTCAGATGAATTTTTACGTTTTTTCCCACCTTCAGAAACCTTTTAACCTTTTCGTAGAACTTCTTTTTGTATGTATTTGGTGCAGCCTGGAGTTCAAACAGCAATATTAGGCTATGATGGCTCAGTTGTTGAGTGTCTGTTGGATCAAATAATATAATCATGATCCCGTAGACATCCAGAAAATTGAGCAAAACTAAGTTAGTAAAGTAAGGGAGGAGGGAAGGCCCACAGTCTCAGACTCTGGGAACCCCTGCTCTCAACAAACTAAATAACTCTCTCCTCTCTGGAAAGCAAAACTTTCTGGAGCGGATGATGGAGCTTTGTGTTTCCAGACTCAGCATCCAGGATCTGGAACAACAAGTTATAGATTGTAACTTGGCAGATGAAGCAAATGAGGCTCATCAGTTAAATAAACTATTGACAATTAGTCCCACAAATGTCAAGCGTCACCCAGGACAGCAGCGGGTTCAGCACCCTGGACAGCAATCATGATAAAAAACACAATAAATACAAATAGAAAACATGTAGTATTTTAATGATTATTAAACCCTCTTTATAATAGCCCCACTTAGCTGCCCTGTTGACATGCACATAATAACTAGGCTGCATTGTTATTATAATTTATGGAGATTGTTAAACCTTCCTGTCCCCCTTTTTTTTTTGTTGTTGTTGTTTTGGGCGTAACTGCTGTAGTGCCTCTTTGTTCCCATTTACCCTTGTCATTTCAAGTGCCTTGTATCCAGGTAAAATCCAGATGAGATTTAAGACACTTTCTTTTACGTGCCACTCTGCAAACCAGATGACAAAGCTGATTATAATCTGTCCTGGTTTTCCACACAGTCGGCTGTAGTCCAGACCAGAGGGAGGCTGTAAGCACCTGAAGCTGTAACTGCCAACAAGATCATCATATCAGTAAGTGATTGAGGTGATCATGTCATGTCATAACAGCTCAGTGTGTCCTCTGTATGGACACATATGTTGACAAGGAATGTCAGTTGAACTCCAGTTGAAGTGCGGCTGCCATTATCACAGAGGACAGACTCTGTCGCAGACTTTGTTTACAACAGTTTCCTTGAAGATTAAGTGCTTTTTACCAAAGTTCGGCTGCCAACGGTTTATCTTTGCTCAGTGGGGAAACAAACCTGCATGTTAATATCAAGCTCTGTAGGTTTTTCAAAAGCAGCTTGAAATCAGGCAGAGCTGCAAGGTTTTTTTTCCCAAATATAATCAGCTGCCTCGTTTGGTCCAGACTTTTCAGTTTGAGCTGAACCAAAATTACAGGTGTGAAACCTCCCCTAGACCACTGGCTCCCAGCCTTTTCTCCTTTGTGGATTTGTGGATGAAATTTGGGGGTAAAAAAAGAGAAACAAACGTGTTTTATATCTAATTTATTATTAATCATTCATCAATCAGTCAAGTAAATATGTCATTTACCACAGCTGTAAGGTGCTGGAAAAGCTTGAAAATGCTTGAAAAGTGCTTGAATTTGACTTTGGAAAAGGTGCACAAACCCTGAAAATGTTATTTTAGTTGACAAGTGCAAATCTGATTTTGAGGACTTCAGAGTAGACAAAGTTTTGGGGACCCCCTGTGATTTCTGGCGCCTCCCCTAAGGGGGGCCCTGACCCCAGGTTGGGAACCAATGGCCTAGACCACCACGCACAGGACCAAACAGCCGGACCTTGGTCTGAGCGAAAGACATGGTCTCAGTCTGGTTCATATTGACCCATGGTTCAGTTTGTTTATTGTGAAACTGGCAGGCTGTTGACAGAACCATGAGTTGTACATGGGGAGAGGAGGAGATCAAATGGCTAACTGATCAAGAATCTGCAGGAAAAAAAAAAAAAAACTCAAAAAGTCCCTCTAACTAACTGGATCCAATATAACAAAAACATGAACCTTGATCCAGACTTTCGGGTGTGACAGCACCTTTAATCTGCACCACAAACAAATCCCATCAATTAAACTTTTATTGTGTTTTGGTGTAAATTATCCCCTGAACTGAAAACCTGGGACCTGTTCTACAAAGCCGGGTTTGTGGCTGGTGAGATAACTTCAGGATTAACCCCGGGTTTTCAGTGTTACGATGATGATTCACTTCTTCCTGTTGTACGTTGCCATGGTAACTTATTATAAGCACCTAACCTGCAGGTTGTGATCAAAATAAGAGACTGACGTGTATAAAAAGCATCACCTGCTGACCAATAATTTCTCTTGGAAAATGTTATTCAACTGAGCTTTTCATCACCATTCGTAGAAGAGGATCCCGCTGAGCTTAGTGCGCAGATCATGAGAGGGAGGAGGAGAAGTTCACAGACTCGCCAGCACAATCATTTAATTGTGCTTTTGTATACAGATATCTTACAACGCAGACTGAAGCTTGTACTTTTAAGATATGAAAGTTTGATATATGCTTTTTAAATGTGCTCCCAAATCCATTTCATTTATAGGGTTCTCACGCAGCTCTGACTGACTGGAGCGTTATCCTAAATCCATACAAAGAAGAGTGTGTCACACTCAGGAATATAGAATTTAATACATTTGATAATCTGTCTGGCAGATCAGATGACAAGACAGATGAACAAGCACACATATTAAATGACATACAGTATTTCTGAGAGTTTCTCTCCCAAGTCCTTCTAAAACCACCGGGGTTGCACCTGAAAGAATGAGGCTAAACATCTAAGCAGCAAGATAATTTTAAAAAATACACAAACATAATTATATTCAGTTTATGGAGCAATGATATTATATTTCTATAATATATAATATAATAATATATTTATATCTTGAACCACTTTTAATTTGTGTGTTATATATTTTTATTGCATGGCTTTGTTAAATACTCAATTCTGATTGGTCAGTCACAGCATTTTAATGTCTTTTGGTAAGTAACCATGTAATAAACAGAATAATTTATACACCAGACCGGAACATACGTGCCAAAATCTCAGGCCACGCCCTTTTTGGGGGGATAGAAAACATGGGATCCCTTAGACAACAATGCCATTTTACATGTTTTTGAATTACAATTCTGACAAGTTTGTATGAATTCAGGTCAAGTTAAACAAACTTGTGTTTTATAGGCATGTCTATAAGAATTATTCAGTGACATTGCCTGAACCTGAGTGCTTGTGATATCTTAAAAAATGAAGGTTAATCACTCAGCTGTCATACTCTCCCTTCCAAGTGGATGAGTGAGCAGTGACCACACACTGCTAATACTGAATCACCGGGTGTTGTTAGGCTCAACAGTGTCTGTAAATAACAAAACTTGTCAACAGACAACTGTTGATCTAAGTTTGGTTGAGCTTGGTTGAGATTTAGTCAGAGACGACGGTGCGATGCTGCTGTGCTGTAACATTATGACTGAATTCCAGCAGCCTCACACTCAAGCTAACGTTAGCTCCTCATAACAATTCTGGTTCCCTGGAAGCTCAGACATTCTTACTGTTCTCCTTGTGGGATCTTTTCCTTTCCAGGAAGGATGAAGATCATTAAGTATTTGTATGTTGAGTTTTCCCCCAGAAGGGGACGTGGCGTTACCGACTCAGGCTGGATGATGTGGTGAAAGTGAATAATGGTTATATTTCGTCTGAACTTTATTGATTTTTTTTTTTTTTTTTTTTTTAAGCGAGCAGTCATGTATTAAGCAGGATTTGCTTCGCTGTCAGGGTCCTCCACCCCCCTGACAGGATTTATTTTGCAATAGTGACCCCACTGACTGTACATCATCCTATACTTAGTATGCTGTTTTCTATGATCCTTTTAAGATATGTAAAGTGTCTTGTCCCATCTTGTAAAGTGTCCTGAAAAGCACTCTCTGAAATAAATATAGTATTATCATTCACACAGTCAGCATTTTTTTTTTTTTTTGCTAAGCTGTTCTTGTTGCATTTGGCGGCTGCAGCTGAGTTGCTTTTAGCCTGGATTATGATTATGTTATTTGTCTGGTTGTTTGCTCTTTATTTGTAAAAGATGTCATTCTGGTTTCAGCAGACTCGCCTGTGTTGATGCTGGTCAGATGCTGCTAACACCGCCCCTTTTACATGAATAACTAGATTGAAAAACTCTGGGCTGACTTGCTGCATAACCTCTGTGATGTGACTGCTTAGCTCGATTGTTTTTGTTAGATTTAGTGAAGCCGGATAACAAGAAGATGCCCCGGGTATGTGGAACCTGTTTCGTAGTACAGCCGCAGGACTCTGACATTAAACCTGCTGCAGTCCTGCTCCTCTTTCGCACTTCCAGTCCGACACCAGCTGATCCTCACTAACTAACACGAGCAGCTAATACTCCCTTGGCCTGCTAACGAGCACCCCATCACTCTTTCCTTGTAAACCCCTGCAGCCCCCACCCATTAGTGGTGACCCTGCCGACAGAGCTCCCAGTGTTTTGAAGGACAGGAGGCAGAGGCCAGAGTCTCCCAGACCAAAGCCTGGATTAGTTACTAATCCTTGGAGGTATTTCTCTCTCTCTCCCCTGCCACCCCCTGCTTTTCAGGAATCTGCTTCCTGCATGACTTAAATTTTCAAGGGAAGGGAGTTGAACAGAGTGATGTGGGAGTCTGCAGAGGAACGGATGGGAGTCAGGCCCGGTTAATGAAAATGTTAGAGAAGCAGAGAGAAAGTGTGTGCTGTAAAATCTGGATTGTGGCATTATGTTTAGGTTGTTATAGAAATGCCTGAACTCTCCCTCCTCACTAACTTCACAGAACTCCGCCGTGGGCAAATAATTTCACCGTCGTTTTCATATCAGCATTACACTGTAAAAATAAACTATTTGATTAACTTGAAAAAAAAGTGGGTCTCCAGGCTGCCTTCAAATTTTAAGTTGACTGAATTTCAAAAGACAAGTTGAGGTAATTTTTTAATGATTCAAAACAAACTTTTCTAGTCAAACAACCTTGATATTAATTTAGTTATATGTGAGAAAACATCAGCTTAAGATATAAAGTTGGACCAACAACTGTTCAGTCACACTGGTGAACATTTATAACATTTGATTACATGACAATTGATCAACTTTTAATTAACTAATTCAATACCAACCTTCATTATGGCTCGCAGAGTTTTTATGTTATCAAGCAAAGTGTATTAGACACATACACCAAGTTTTTTATCATATTCTTCAAACTTTAAAAAAGAAGGGTCTCAAGAGGTTTTTAACTCTTAAACAATGCACGCTGGGAAGACTTCTAATAAGTTTAATCTTGTTTCTTTAGAAACTTCATTTAATGAGTTGATTGAACTCTGCACAGAACATTCAATCAACTCATTATTTCAAGTCAAAAGACCTCAAGTTAGAAAAACGTATGTATGAGAGTCCTGAGCTGTTCTGCACTGTAAAAAAAAGTTATAAAAAAAACTTAGAATTTCAAGGCAAATGGCTTCACTCATTTTTTTTAGTCAAAGTCGAACACAAACTGTTATGCTCCTATAATTTTTGGTTGAGATAATTTGCTTTTCTTCTTTAGATAAACCTGATTTTTTGTTTTAAGAAACCCCCCCAAAATTGTTCATAGTGAGCTTTAAACACACTTTGTTATTATTTTGATACTTGAAAATTAAATGTTGCAACTGAAAATATAAACAATTAACCATTATTCACTTTCATATTACTTTACTTGAATTAACTCAACAATTTTTGAAATACATTTTTTTTTAAGTTAAGTTTTTTAAAGAGGAAAAGTAAAACATCTCAGCAAAAAATTATTGGAAACTCTTTTTAAAACTTAAGAGTTTGAGCTGGACTCTCAAAGATTTAGTGAAGACAGCTATCTTGAAATCAACTCAACTTGTGTGTGAAAATAAATAGAAATTTTAAGCTTAAAGGGGCAACATGTAACAGTTGTGTCCAAATAGCAAGTTGGAGCCTTGGACCATATATCAAATTGGTTGAATCTCTATTCAATTTATGATCTGTGGTTGAAACGAGCTGTTTCTCCCTGCCCTTTCTCCCCAGACTCAAGGAAGCTCAATCAGGCTGCAGGAACACTGCAGGAGCGCAAGACGAGCACAACATTTTACTTTGACGATAACAAACGAGGAACGAGGCCCACTGTACACTGTAAGTTGATCAGCTGTTTCTAACCGTTAGTTGGCTGTCAATGTAAAGTTAAGCCTGTTATCCAGACAACAAAAGCCCACCGCTTTGAAAATATAATATAGTTCAGTCATTACCTCTCTCACTGCCTACCAGACTCCATTAACATATTGCTCAATTTAACAGTTATAAACATATACTGCTTCTAAATGATTATTAATTATTTGTTTTTTACTCATAAACACACACTAACTCATTCGGCAAACATTCGGCATTAATTTGAACTCTAAGTGACGTGAAACAGGCAAAAAATAAGACAAGAAATTTCAAAGGTTGTTTTCAGAGAGCAGAGCATGTTTAATTAATCTCTGATGACATGTCATGGTCATTTACAAATTTAATATAGTAAATGTGTCACAGATTTCTCCTTTCAATCATTTTGAATAAATAAAACTTGTATATTTACATGTTAACTTAATGAAATAAGATGAGTTGACTGAGGATTATGTGGTGTCATGTCATGTACAAAAAGTTTTCATTTCAAACAGAAAATATAAATGTTCTGTTCATGGGTGTTGAAGTGGTCCTGACTAAATGAGCTGCCTGCTGCAATCAGTGATTCATCCCACATTCAGTATTCCCAGTCATCTCCGCTGCACCCATGTTTATGTTTAATAGCCTGCTTTACCCTGACTTTATTAACCTGCGTGCTCATCAAGAATTATAATTTGCCTAAATAACGGCACGTCCGTCATTAGCTGTGTACATGTTAATGTTGCATGTATTTACATGAGCATGGTCAGAGCCATCACGCCTTCATGTAAAAATAACCGCACTCCTTTCATCTTTAATTTGGGTTACAGACACATTGTCTGGTGAATACGCCCCATTATATTAGCATGTCGGGGCTTTATATAGCCCGTTCTAAATAGACAACCTCTCGCTTCTTCCTTATCGTGTTTATTAGCTCCACATGAGCCGTGATTGACAGCCTCTGATGAGGGCACAATAATGACAATCATCATCACATAACCATCTCACTAATTACTGTGTCATAATCACTGCCATCAAGGAATTCATGGCTGAGTCCTCATTTGCAGAGGGTGAAATATTCATGCTCTTCTGGTGGAAGTTGAGCAGCCTGAATTTTAAAATGATTACACTCTAAAAACCTCTGGAGGGACGTGCAAAGGAGGAGCAGTTCCAATCAGCGAGTCTGTTTTTCTGCTTTATCTAAGTATAGTATCTGATAAAAATGGGGCACAGACCCATAGATTATTGGCTAGCAGACAATGCGATTACCTCACATATACGTTTGGTCAAATTAAATCAGAAGGAATATGTGTGAAAGGGAAATTTCAATCGCGCAGCTGTCAGACAGACTCGAGTTGTTTATTTGTTTGTGGGGCCTCTTCTCTTTTTGCCCATTCCTCTGTTTCCCCAGTAGAGCAGATTGGATTATACTGAGCAGAGGCAGTAGAATTAGTGTTGGATCGCTGCGTCGCATATGCTCCCTAAGGAGAGATGGTCTTGAAGAAAGGGTGTGTGTGAGTGAGAGAGAGGAAGAGAGGGAGAGAGAGCAGATGGGTGAGTTACTCAGTGTTCAAACATCCCTGGGCAGTAGTGGGGTGCACATTGTTGACTCTTTGCTTGTAATAACTGCAGTCACATTTCTTACAGCCACATTTCATGCTTTAGTGGGTGGATGATGTACAATAGGCGTGTGTGTGCAACTTCATATCTGCAGTGATGGTGCAGATCCAGAAGAGAATAATCTAAATCTCATGCTATGGAGAGAAGATTTTCTGTGCTGAATTTTTAAAAGAAGCGTGAACCTGAGGCGAGGCGAGCGCCTGTCATGCAAGGGAGAAGTTGTAGGAGAGCAGCGAGGCAGCCGAGTACTGCAGCAAACTAAAGTGCACTAAAGGGCTACGGAATGGACACTAGAGCTGTAATAATTAATCAATTATTAATCAGCTGTTACATTAACTATTTTGATAATTGATTAATAGTTCTGTATAATTTTTTTAATTAAAAATGTCCAAATTCTCAGATTTCAGCTTGTCTGATGTGAATATTTTACTCCTCCATGACAGTAAACTGAATATCTTTGAGTTGTGGGCAAAAAAAAAAGCCATTTGAGGACGTCATCTTGGGCTTTGAAAAACACTGATTGACATTTTTCACCATTTTATGTATGAGAGAATTAATTGCTAATGAATATAATCATTAGTTGCAGCCCTAGGGGACACTCGTGTCCAGTAGCACTCAGATCCTTTACTTGAGTTGAAGCAGAAATACCACACTGTAGAAATATTTCAGTACACCTAAAAGTCCTGTATTCAAAAACTTATTGTAAGTTAAAGTATACAACAACATAACATCATCAAAATGTGCTTAAAGTATCAATAGTAAAAGTACTTAAGTGTGTTATGCTATTGCATCACTGGATTATTATCATGAATGCATGTTTTACTTATTAGCATTTAACTAAACTGAACAGAGTAGCAAATTAAATCACTTTATAAAGGCTAAATAATTATTTACTGATAATTTATACAATAATATTGGAACATCTTTGACATTATATGTTTTGGAAACCTTGTAAAAAGTAAATAGTAACGGAGACCACGTTGAGCTTTTTGACTTGAAAATACTTGATTCCCCCCCACGCCTAGAGATTAAAAAATATGTTATTTAAAGAGTTTACAACGAATCAGTGCATTTCCCTTCATTTCCTGAATCAACTAACAGGGTCTGAAATTAACATCCACCCAGCACCAACTGCGAGTAGATTTTCCACTTGATGAGTAAATCTCAGAGGGCTGTCTGCTACACTGGCAGGTGAATGTTTGTCCCAAAATATTCATGAAATCAAAAACTGTGCTGCGTGAGAGAGTCTGCTGCGTTTTGGTGTCAGACATACAGATTCTGTCTTCTGCTTAAACACATACATCATGGTGCATTCAGGTGCCACTCTTAAATGCCGAAATCTACATTACTTTGTATGGCAAAGTGTGTTGGCACCTGCAGGGACTTCATGGTGCATTCAAGCGCACCTCATAAACCACAAAGGAAAACAGGAAAAATTCTATTCTATTCTATTCTATATCCTATTCTATGTTTTTCTTAACTGTTTTTTTTTTTTCATTTGTTGAAATACATAGGCCCATATCCACCATCACTTTCTTGTTTTCTCGAGTTCCAATTCATTTCTACATAGACACATTTTAAAAAAAAAATCTATTAGAAGAAGGGCCAGAGGTAAAATAGTTTTTACCTCTGATGAAGAGCTCATAATGACTTGTTCAGGACTTGAAACTCAAAGTTTAGGACTTGGGACTTGTTAGTTTTGACTTGAGACTTGAGTGCAAAGAGTTGTAATTTACTTGTAACTTGCAGAACAATGTCTTGGTCCCACTTCTGCTAGGAAATATAGCTGTCAAATAAATGCAGCTCAGTAAAATGTTCAATCTTTTCCTGTGAGTGGAAGCATGAAATGGGAATAATAAAGTACCTCTAATGTGTGGGCCTACTTAAAGCTAAAGAATTTTAATATTTTGATGATTTTGGAGGCGAATGAAAGTACTCCTGTTTCCACCATTATAACCACAAATATGATGTCAAAAATAAAATAATGTCAATGAAAATTTCCACGTTTGCTTACTTCCAATTAAGGAAACTCTTCATGCTACATGCATTCAATGATAGTCAAGACAACCCTGTGCTATCAACACTTTGATGAACATCCTGTCTTGTTTCAACGTGATAATACCCGCTCAAAGCCGGGTTCATATTGATGTGGTTTTCAGAGCTCAGTGTGGAGACTGTACAGAGTCCTTACCACAACCCCATCCAACACCTTTGGGCTGGATTGGATTGCGAGTCTTATCGCCCAACATCAGTGCTCAACCTCACTTAATTCTCTTGAGACTGAGTGAGAGCAAATCCCTGCAGCCAGGTTCCAAAATCTTGTTTACAGTATTTGCTTTAGAAGCTCATGTCGCTGCAAATGAATTCCCATAGTCTCCGAATGAGATAAATAGTCACATATTGTTGTAATATTCAGGTGTCCACTGTATGCTCATGCAGTGCACATTCTGCTGCTGTTGTATTGTAGTGGCTTTTCCCTCCTTGTTTCTGATAACACCTAGCTACCGAGCACTTCTTTGGCTCACTGCCCTCTCCACATCTGATTAATGTCTACCCACTTAGACCTCTCCTCTTCCTCCACTTGCTCTCTGCTTCCTCTGCTGTTATTAATAGTGGGAGCATAAAGGAGACTTGTTGTGGCACAAAGATTAGGCCGCTTGCAGTGGCCGACCTGCTGAACCTAAGGCGCCCCGCAACTGACTATCTAGACATAGTTCCTGCTGCAGCATCTCATAATGACCAAGAGGTGTTGATTATAATGTGTGATAGTGGGATTTTTCTGCTTCCCACTTGTCCATGTGGGTGTGTAGCAAAAGGAAGATTCTTCCTCTATCAAGATTTTCTTGCCTCTGAAATGCTCATTTGAGACAATTTCCCGACGTTGCAGCAAAATCTCAACTTTCACTACAAATTAGAGACGAGTTGGCTACTTAGCAGTTAGCTACCTCAGCTGGAAACACAGTCATAAATCTACAACTTGGACTAATTATCATAACAACAGCTGGCACTTGCATACACTCAGCAGACTGATGAGTTTAGCAATGCATGGCAGCACCGCCCCCAGATATAATTGTTGTTAGGAACAAGGTGGCCAAACATGGACTGTGCTGTGATTAACCGTGATGTCTGGCACATAAGAATCAAGAAAATGTAAATGTTGTGGAAAAAACAGTGAGTATTCATTATGCATTGTGTTTATAGTCACTGAAACAATTACATTCAAGACTGCACATCATCTGGGAGCAAGCTGTAAGCCCCGAGCATTCAAAAATGAGAACTGCAGTCCAAAAAGTGAGTTGGAGCCACGGACGGTATATTAAATGGGTTGAATATCTATTTATTATGTGATCTCTGGTTGAAGCGAGTTTTCTCCCCAACCCCTCCTCTCCAGACTCTAAGCTCAGGCCAGGGTGACCAGACATCCTGAAAAATTCAGGACAGTCCAGAATTTATAGAGCTGCCCCGAATCCTGTCCCGTTTTCCCGAAACTAACCCTTATACTGTAGATATAGATAATAAGAACAAGCTAAAATGAAGGCTGTCTCATATGCTGTGAGACTTGACTTGACTTGAGAATTGAAGGCGGAAACTTTGAGGAGACCTGACTTGGTGACACAATTATATTGAAAAATGCTGCACTGAACGTATTATGTATTTTTGAGTGCTGCTCAATTCAAATGAGAGTACTACTGATGTGTTTTCACTCGTCTATTGCTCTGATTAACAGATTGTTAACATCATTTAACCTGTTTTAGACAAGATGACAGAGAGTGCAGCTGCCACAGCAGGAGGAATCTATCTTTGATTTTTTTTTTAAAAACAAAAAAACTTACAAATATATTTGTAGGCTCCGGTATCTTAATGCCAATCTTAGCTGCTCAAAAGATGAGGTACAGTCTGATGTTACTCTAAATTATTCTATATATTTTAATCTGTCCAACATGATACAACTCCCTGTGTCAGGAATCTCCCCCATTCTCATCTGGTCACCCTGGCTCAGACAGTTTGCCTGCAGGCTACAGGGACTAGGGATGCACCTGACTCAGAATATGTGATACAGGAAAGCACAAAAAATGTAATAGAAACAGATATTTCCTCTATCTGAATTTGCTCATTATTATTGGGGAAAAGTCAGCCCCATGATTACCATAGCGTAGTTAAGAAAGGACCAAGGGATATTTTTATGTACTTGTATATTAAATTTTTCAATATTTTCCAGTTAAAGGAGAAGTGAAAACTTAGTTTAGTTAGAAATAAGAGAAAGTATGAGTACAGTATGATGTAGAAATATATTTTAGAATTAATTATATGGTCAATATCAACTCATTTTGATGCTTTGTAGTGATGACAACTTTATTGACGATAAATATTAAGTTAGAAAATACAACATTACATACAACTTTAGCCTGATTTCCTGTATAAACCACGCCCACTTTTGGTCCTCTATCCGAGTACAGATACAGATAATTTTGTTGGTTGAACAGATACAAATAAAGATGTTTCTGTGCACCTCTAGCAGGGACAGAGAGCCTCCAAGCCCAAAACAAGTGCAACATTTGACAAAGATAAGTGACAGCAAGTCAAGATGCTCAGCTGTTTATAACCATGAGTTGTCTGTTTATGTAAAGTTAAGCCCGTTATCCTGAAAACAAAAGCCCACTGCTCTGAAAATACACACTCTGGAGCTGGAGTTCAGTGACTGCCTGCCTTGCTCACTTTTTGCACATTAATTATTACACTTCTCAGTGCTCCGCCCTCAACTGCACTATTCATTTATTCTAGTACTGTCTTTTTTTTTTTAACATACAGCGCAATTTAAATGCCAGCAGTCAACCTCTCGTAGTCATTTGTCGTTGTCGTTTGTAACTGTTCTTCCACTATGTGTATGACGTCTGTATATATGTGGTATTTTTGTATATTTTTGCATATGTCTTTGTTAGCACCTCTGTGAGAAACATTTCTTCCCGTATGCTCTGTACATGAAAATGACAAACTTGAATTTGAACTTGAACTACTGCCACATATTAACATATTGCTCAATTTAACCGTTATACACAGCTAATCCTTCTAAAAGTCTATTTATGATTACTTGAAACTCATAAATAAACACTTACTCATTTGACAAACATTCAGCATTGATTTTACTTCTAGTAAACTTGAAACGGGCAAACAAAAACACAACCTTCACGACCGGATTGGAAATTTCATAGGAGAACATGCTGGCTGTCGTGTTATTGTCGTAGAAGCCAGCTAGAAAATCTCCTTCAAATTCTGATGACATATCATGGTCATTTTATTATTCAGTATAACAAATATATTACATATTTCTCCTTTAAGCAAATAGAAAATATTTTGCAATGCAGCACTTGTGTTGCTTTATTCAGCTTTGTCTACTTGAGTAAGTGACTTCCTACATTTTTCAGTGAGCTTGCCTGGACTTGCTGCAGTCGGGTTAGATGTGTAGGTGGAGACAGTAACAGAGGCAAAGATAAAAATGGTGAGAGTGAGTTTCCAGCTGAGGAAAAGTGAGTCACACCTGTACTGAAAACACGTCTTGTGGCAGCTGCAATGCAGTCTGGTCTATTGAGGTTACTGTTAGTGAAGGAACTGGCGTCTCACTTCTAAAGTGGATTTCTGCCTTTGTGATTGTTCAACGTGGGTGCAAAATGGCTTTTCTGGAGAGCGGCACATGGTCTGAGGGACTGACACAAGAGCCTGGCATTTATTTGATGTACTGCATTAAATGTCTGAAAAATGTTCCTCCTTTGAGGAAACTTACCCAGAGAGTAAGGAAAAGTGTGCAGGCAAACTCAAATGCACCCTGGGAGTGACAGGAAGGGGGTTTTAGAGTGACATTTTATTCCAAAATAAAATGAGCACAGTTTTAAAACACTGACAGATCCCGACATTTGACTTTTTTTTAAAATGGCTGATAAAATCGTGATACTCATACTGCCCACTGAACCCTATACAGAAGGTAAAGCTTCATTAACATTAAGTGTGTTTGGACTGATGTAAATCTCTCAAATGTTACAACACGTGTGACCAGTGTTGTTGTTTAAAGTCCATGTAAAGCAACAATAAATGTAATCTGAGTTTGTAAAAATTAGGTCTTGAATTATGCTCTGAAAAGTTACGGGCTGGCTGTGTCAAATGCCATTATGACAGAAACATGGACGCACCGTCTAGCAGCTTTATTGGACTTTAAGACATGTTTGAGCAACCAGAGCTAGAGGACAGTGACCTCTCAACTCATTTGAGAATCAACTCATTCCTCTCAGTCTGTAACTGGATGGTATTTTTGTTTCTTTGATGTCGATTTGTTGGAACTGAGTGAGCAGTAACTGCAAGCTGATTTGGACTGAAAGAGTCACGAACAGTGGTGTCATTCGTGAATTGGTTCGCTGGGTTTATATACTTTTAAGGGACGTAAGGTTCCAGTGCATCATCAAACTATATTTCAGGTCTGCATGAAAAATCCTGAACACAGATATGGTGAACAACGGTTTAACACCACAATTCAGTACTAATAGTTCTCAGCAACCATTTTCTAACATCTATAAAGAACTGACTTCAAGGTCTAGGGCCCCATCTTACACCCAGCAAAAAGCTCATTTCTGGTTTCCAGCCAACACAGTTCTTATTTTCACGCCCAGCGCCCACGTTGTGTAAGTAGTAAATGCACTTGCACCCATCTGTACACACATGGTTGTGCTGGTCTTAATACAAGGTGTGGTCAGGTGCATTGTTGGAGCATTGCTATCTTATGGCAGCAGGAAGGGATTGTACTAATGACCAACAAATACCCAGCCTAAAGTCAATAACGTAGTATTTTCCTGTGCATTAAGGTGCATTATTCACATAGTAAGATGCGCCTACATAAGTAAGTAGGTACACTGAGACACGCAGGATTAGGAGCAACCCTGTCACTTGGAAATTACATTTGTATATTACTAAACAGTTTGAATAATTACGTTGTGGTAACACACATAATTCCTGCCTAGATTATATTCACAGATGTTTCTTTGAAACAGTACGTCTATATAATGCACTGGATTTTCAAGGGCATTGGTGAGGTGGGTGGCAGCTGCACAAAATCCAGGATTTTAACACCACAATCTCGGGTATGTGCTCAGACTCTTGCAGCGGTTTGGTTTAAGTAAGAAAATATTGTAATTCTGGGTAGTGTTAGTGTTATAGGTAATAAAAGCACTTTGGGTAGGCTACTGAAAGGTTGTAATTTTGAGTTGGTTTTGGTCTACTTGCTCCAGTGCACACGTGCGCCTGCCGGCATAGAGAGCACAGAAGTTCTCCTGACCAAATGTAGTTCCTAAAAGACAGGTCTCTTAGGAGACGGCGGAAGCAGAGGG
The DNA here is from genome assembly GCA_027495735.1 of Lutjanus campechanus. Taxonomy (NCBI): domain Eukaryota; kingdom Metazoa; phylum Chordata; class Actinopteri; order Lutjaniformes; family Lutjanidae; genus Lutjanus; species Lutjanus campechanus. Next base: position 147,709 of record JAJHUR010140491.1, on the reverse strand, counting down.
TCCAACAACCAAGGACCATTTACGTGTCCCTCAGCGAAGAAGAATGCCACTTTAAACTTCACTTAGCCTGGCAGATTGTATAACAGACCTCTGTAATCTCCTGTCAGCTGATTTGGAGACTAATGCCAGCTGTCCATATGCACTCCTTTTGCTGTCAAAGTCACTGCTGTGCTGCATTTCCTTTCATGTGGGTCATTCCAGCATCCCCTGAGTGCGCACGAGCTGATCCGCACTCAGCAGAAAACCCTCCGCTTCTCCAACCTGACAAATGCACCAATTAAATCGCAATGCACCAGGTGCAGACACACCTTGCTTTCAAAGGGAATTGGAGATGTCACTCTTATTGGTTTAATCCACGTGACTTCCAGAACACACCAGAATTTTGCGCCCAGATTGTGCGCAGTTTAACAGAAGTGGAGTTGGACTAAAACACTTGCACCATGCACTTTAGACCATGTGCTATGGATTGTCTAAACAGGCCCCTCGTCCCTGTCCTCTTCCCTGTTGTGCAGTTGTCAGGAATGAGAACATAATCACACTGACTGCAGGCAATGGCCCAAACACAAAGATGTTATGAATACAGCAAGACAATTGTTGACAGCAGTCCCTCATGCTTGGAAAATATTACAAAAAAAGCCATAACTGAACATCTAATACAGGCTAAAGATTTTTAAGTTTGAGATGTCACACTGTGATTGTACTTCATTCTAAAAAACAGCAATTAACAATGCACTTAAAAATGCATACCTTATTTATTACATAAAGTAAAGCTGCATATTTGGAAACACCTCCCCTTTACGTACATGATCATGCAAGAATTTGTGTGACATTTACACAGAACTTTAGCAATAATCAACAACACGGTGTTCTTTAGATTTTTCTCTCTTTCTTGCAGATGGGTTTCTGCTCTGAAAAGGTCAGACTGAAACAAGTTAATTATGCCTCTTTTTACGTGCCTGTCATAACTGGAATATTAAAAGCTGAGGAAAGGTAAAGAAAACAATGCAATGCTAATACAGTGCTTTGACAAATACGAAAGTTATCATGACAGCAAACCTGGCATCTTTTAACAGCTTGTGTGCTTTAAACGCACACATGGATCACCTTAATGATTAATATAGAATACAATTACTGCCACCCGACCACACACACACACACACCCCTGAACATGCCGGATTAACTATCAACACAGGATTAACTATCATCTTTGATTAAAGTGGAAATGGAGATTTTTGCTTTAACTAATCATGGCTATAGAATAATGACACCATCCACATTCAGATGGCTCCCAATAAGTGCTGCTCTCATCAATCTGCGAGTTTCCCCAGGAAAATGATGTCTCCATTATAAACGTGAATGTACAAACTTAAACTTTTTCTCTTCTATGTTATGACTATACTATATAAATGTGGCAATTTCAGTGTACTTCCTCAGTGAACATGCTTCTTTCTTCTCTAGTTTCCAAAGTGGTGTTGGTCATTTCTTCACAGTTAGGCTCTGAGGAAACAGAGAGCGATCAGGTGTGGTGTCAAAGTTTATTACCCCATCAGATAGTGTTTCCCCTAGCAGTGCTGAGTGGTAGCAATGTAAGGTAAGGGGAAAAAAAAAACCTTTTGACACAACACCTGTTGCTTTTGTCTCAGCGGCACAGCAATAATACCACTTACCAGTTGATTCCATGAAGCACAGCACGTCTGTGCCACAGTTCTGATCCATCCTCTGCACGGCTGCAGGCCCCACCGGTAGTGTATCAGAAGCATTTCAGCAGTGGAACATTTTGCCCGCCTGATTATGTTTACTTGCTAAAATTTTGTTGATTAGGTCCTCTTTCCTTGCTCTTTGTGCTTCTACCATGGATAAGCAGGCTAAGTGGTTACATAGTTCCTTTTCTGTCTGTCGTTATGAACGTGAGTCTGCACGGGGTCTTTTATTTTGAAAATTAACCGGATTCTCCCTGCGTTTTCTGTGTCTGACTTCCTGCCCATTCGATCTGCTCCGTGCTAATTGACGTGGTATTTGTCAGCAATAGATATGGTACGTATTTGAAGTGGGGCAGAGCGGAGAGCTGCTTCTGGGACGCACCGAGGCGCTGCTGGTGGAATCACAAGGATTGTGTGGAATGGCTGCGATCAGCTCCAGCTGACGTGGTGCAGCGGGAATGTGACACAGCCGCATCTAGCCGTTAGACTGCTAAGGGGCTGAAAGTTGTGTTTCCTCTTAAATGTTCTTCATACTTTTAATATCACCCGTTAATATCTTCATCCTTTTTTTTCAGGTGTGATAATGCAGTTATAGTACAGTACATGTGTAGCATGTGCATAAGTAATTAGTTACATTAATGACTTCTTTCCATAGCTCCCAGGCCCATCAACTGACAAACACCTGCACCCCCACATGTCGCAACTTCTGTATTTAACTCATGCAGAACTAGAAAATGAGACCTCGTGGTTTAACTTGCAGACAGCCTACAGTTTGGAGATATTTCCTGTCCATCAACAGCAGGATTAGCCCCAGTGACTGCGAGCAGCACTGGGGGAATCAAGCTGCAGGGTTCATACACCTTCCAGCCCTGCACAAAACTCAGAGTCGAGTTAAGTCCATTTTATTCATATAACCTAATATCACAACGCACGAATTTGCCTCAATGGGCTTTACAATCTGTACAGCATACAACACCCTCTGTCCTTAAACCCTAAATTCAGATAAGGATGAGCTCCACAAAAAACCCTTCAACATGGAAAAAAAGAACAAACCTCAGGAGTAGAAACAGGAGGAATCCCTCTCTGGATATATGCAAGCAATAGATCATATCCCAACTCATCACATAAAGACGATTTGTCACCATCCCTCGGCGTCTGATACTGAAACACAAGGTACCCTTCAGCAACTGTATCTGATGCAGCAAGAAATCCATCACACCAATTAATGTTGTGAAGTTTGGATATGTAATAACATTTTGGTTTCGCATGGGACATGAACCCCAGGCTCCTGGGCGAAGGCCCTGTGTTTGTTTTAGCCGTGCATCCACCCCACCTCCTTCATATGTGGACTTTACATTATGGTCACTTGAAAAGCCAGGTGCATCACTTTGAGCTGCAAATGGGTATTGTCTGCATCTGTATGAGTCAACAAAGAGATCTGACAAAGAGTCAGTTTGTGATGAGTTGGAAATGAGACCGGGCTGTGTGTACCGACAGATCAAGATCGTAAAATTACAGTATGGACGACTGGGATGAGATTATAAATAGATTACAAACATACATGAAGAACAGGAATCTGGAAGGACTTTTGGCAACTTCAGGTGTCGCCCAAAACAGACCTGAGCCACACAAACTCGTCTCCATCATGGAGACCTGGAAAGAGGACAAACTACACAAACACACCAGAGAAAACTCAAGCACATTCAAAGGATAGAACAGACACACACAGGGAGAGATGTGAGAGTGATCCCTGCGTGCTAGTTGGCTACTTAAAAAACAACAAAACAAGAAAAAACAACTTACCAAAAATCATATTTGTCTTATTGTGGAGACCTCCTCCCCACACCACCAAACTACCATGTCCCAGACCAGTCTCCCCTCTCAACACACGAACAAAAACTGGAATATAAAAAAGCAGATGAAACTCCTGGTCAAACAGCAGCCAACAGAACCCCCCCAAAATGTCAAAATAATGGGGGTTTGCAAGGTATTAGTAGGTGTAATGTAATTACGAAACGTCAAATTATAACCACACATTCTAGTAACATGTGACTAAGTAATGAATTATTGCACAACACTGCATTTGGATAATGCAATGACAAACAACCTCTTTTAGTAGGTTGGACTGAAGACTTGTGATGGTATGTGTGTGTGAATGTTTTAGTATTCCTGTGCTTGTGCTTGTGTGTGCAAGCATGCATTTATTCCCGTGTGTATTTCATTGCCACCAGCAAACACAGGCAGTGTTGCCTGGCCTCGCGGCTGTTATGTTGTGATGAGACTTCTTCAAAGTGAGTGATTCTGATTTAGCGGTTATCTGCAGAATGCATCACTCCCCTCCTCTCATTTAATATCCCAAACCACAACTCTGGTCCAACCTTCATCCTCTGCAGAGCATTTTGGAGTTTTTATTTGCCCTGCCTCCTGGGCTGCCTCATAGGCATCGTCCTACAGCCTCCATCCAGCTTGCAGAGCAAAGATAGACAGAATGCATTTTTTTTGTTGTTCTCTTTTTGAATCGGCAAACACCCACATGTCTGAGCCTTTCTGGTACTTTATGGGCGATTTGCTCATTTTGAGTTGTGCTTTTGAATGATGCATCTGGATGTAACTCCAGCCTGTTTGTTGTAACATGGTAGAAAGCATATTTTGATGTACTTTGAAGCAGATAGGTTGTTGATAATGAAAAAAACATACTTTTCAGAAAATAAATGGAAAAGCTAAAGCAATCAGAAAATGTTTATCTGCGTGTCTCTTGAAATGTCAGCAAATGAGCAAAATATTATTGGACAAATTTGCAAGACGTTCCAAATGTTTAATGCAGCCTGTATAAGTAAAGGGTGTAGAGGTCAAGGTTGGGGATGGACATGAAACCATTTAACACCAGAGACCAGGATTCATTTCCCATCATGGATGGATGGATGGATGGATGGAATAATAATAATGACAAAAATCATTCCCTAGGCATTCTTGTGATATATATTCAGTTGGGAAGAATTCTGAGTCTTGCAGGGTTTATACTGTTCTGACTGTTGGGGCATAGGTGGTAGAGTGGGTCTGTTGTTCAAACCCCACCTCCACCTGGCCACATGTAGGGTCAGTACATAGATGGGGAGGGTTGCATGAGGAAGGGCATCTGGTGTAAAAAGCCCATGCCAAATCAAGTATGCAGATGTGGCAACCTCTAATGCAAGCAGCCCAAAGACAAGGAAGAAGAAGAAGAAGTAGAAGGCAGACTCTTGGTGTTATTGGTGTGATCTAGATTTTAGTGACTACATCACACCATTTTCCTTTTTGGTTTGAAAAGTCAATCTCTGTAGTTCTGTAACCACATAATAGAAGTGTCTAAATGTCAAATATAAGAGGTCCAAGAATTGAACCTGGAGGGACGCCACATGTTTAAATAAGTACATAAGTCTGTAGACTATCAAGGTATGGTCAGTAATTAATGAACTGCACTAAGTTTTGTCCTCATTATAGAAACTTCCTAAGCTTGAATCTTATATAAGTTTGGGATGACATTTAGGATTTTTGGTCTTACAGAAACCTGTTTTCTAATTGCATTTAGGAAAACATATCTTATCTTAGGATAGAAATTTAGCTATTACTAACTGAAGAAGTTAGGAATCCAAAGTTAGGATGGCATAGACCCTGTTTTAAATTTAAAATAACTTCCTGAAAAGGCAGCACCACTGTTGATAGGTTTCTATGGCAATGACAGTGAAAATGCTGTCTCTTATACACATCTGATGTGTATAAGAGACAGCTAGAAAGTGGCTAAATCAAATACCACCTATAGTGGTGATTGGTGTGGTATAATTTTGGAAATATTCAGAATGGGACAACTGACCTATTCTTTGAGGACTCAAAAAGACAAATTCTACCAAATTGGGAACAAATGGATTGAATTTGTCACCCCAGTGCTAGCAGACTTTGTATGACTCCACTCATGTTTCTAGCTCCCTTCCTTTCATTGATGAGAACAGTAGAAATGTAAGCTCCCTTTGTTCTTTTGTAGTTTACACTTTTAACAGAATATGAGAAGGACAGTGGAATACCTAACTGTTGGTAGAAGTTGTTGGTCAGTGTAGAAGTAAGCATAGATTTGTGGGATGTTAAGCAGGTGAATATTACTGATATACATGTGTACAAAGGTGATAAATCTGTATATGTTGATAAGTACACATGAATATTCCCTTCTGGAAGAGAAGTAAGAGGGTTAACAAAAACTGCAGTCTTAAAATACCTCTTTCTATGCATATGTAGACATACACTATAAAAGAAAAACTTTACACAAAAATATCAGACTCTAAATGTTGTTTCTTCATTTTTTTATTTATTTTAAATGAAGATAAACTTTTAAAAAAGTATTCAAGTAGAAGTAAAAGTAGCCATTAAAATACCTGCTCAAGTCAGAGTATCATAAGAGGTAAAATAAAAAGAGAAAACATTGACATTTCAACCACAGATGGTCTTCTTGGGGTATAGAAGTGAACATTACACCGAAATGTCACATCATTATCTGCTGATTAGATCGTCTGCTTCATGCACACCCGGACAATATTTCCAGTCCATATCTCTGAAGTGAAATCTTGTTGTCTGCTATAATTGTACTATGAATAAACCAGAGAATCAGATATGCATGGACTAGATGTATTATGTCAAAACATAAATAGTGTCAATACGTTACAGTGTCCTTGAACTTTGATAATTCCTGCGTCCAAAAGTCCCAGTTTGCTCCACAGACAACAGCTGATCAGGT
>JAJHUR010140491.1:93151-140815 GCA_027495735.1 Lutjanus campechanus | reverse complement strand
ATATATATTCAGTTGGGAAGAATTCTGAGTCTTGCAGGGTTTATACTGTTCTGACTGTTGGGGCATAGGTGGTAGAGTGGGTCTGTGGTTCAAACCCCACCTCCACCTGGCCACATGTAGGGTCAGTACATAGATGGGGAGGGTTGCATGAGGAAGGGCATTTGGTGTAAAAAGCCCATGCCAAATCAAGTATGCAGATGTGGCAACCTCTAATGCAAGCAGCCCAAAGACAAGGAAGAAGAAGAAGAAGTAGAAGGCAGACTCTTGGTGTTCTTGGTGTGGTCTAGATTTTAGTGGCTACATCACACCATTTTCCTTTTTGGTTTGAAAAGTCAATCTCTGTAGTTCTGTAAGCACATATTTTAGATCATCTCACCTAATAGAAGTGTCTAAATGTCAAATATAAGAGGTCCAAGAATTGAACCTGGAGGGACGCCACATGTTTAAATAAGTACATAAGTCTGTAGACTATCAAGGTATGGTCAGTAATTAATGAACTGCATTAAGTTTTGTCCTCATTATAGAAACTTCCTAAGCTTGAATCTTACCTAAGTTTGGGATGACATTTAGGATTTTTGGTCTTACAGAAACCAGTTTTCTAATTGCATTTAGGAAAACATATCTTATCTTAGGATAGAAATTTAGCTATTACTAACTGAAGAAGTTAGGAATCCAAAGATAGGATGGCATAGACCCTGTTTTAAATTTAAAATAACTTCCTGAAAAGGCAGCACCACTGTTGATAGGTCTGTGTGGAAATTACAATGACGATGGAGAACAACATGAACACAAAATGTTATGACTGAATGACTACTCATGATGATGAGTAGCACATGATGATGGTTTAAATTTCCCAGACCATCTATTAACAGGTATAATTGGCAAGTGGTGGCGCTGCCTCTCGTCCAAAAACACAATTAATTCCCCAAACTCATCGAAGCTAAAATTGAAAGCCCACCTTTTCTTGTGTCCTTTCACAAGCTAGCGAGTGACAAGTGAAGTGAGACAACTGTTGTCATGGATACAAGCAGTCTTTTGTACATTTTAAACACAGATGCAGCCACGACAGGACCAGCACTGACTGAGTTTATAGCTCGTTCTAGTTTCGACTTGTTTACATAGACGTTCAATGATGAATCACATATATTTAATTTATAGCCACATTCCATGTCACTATCACTTAATAAAGTCTGGACATTTATCTATACAAAAAGTTCCATAATAAAATCTGACTATTGACTTTCGGTAGGTACTTGACATGTAATAATTCTGATTTTTTATTTTTTGTTGTTGTTGTTGTTGTTGCCTTCATTGTTCTGTACCTTTTGGTTCTGCTACTGCTTGTAACAGTTGGAGTTACAAGCAGCAATTTAGACACCTGAAAATTATTTCATCAAACATATTGGCTTTGTCATGCTTGTTAAGCTGTGCTCGTCTTGAGTCAAAGCCTGAGGTTGAGTCTGGTCCTGCTGATGTACTCTGCTGTGCTCTGACCCTTTAACTCTCAGAAGTTACAGTACACAGACTCCCATTGTTTTAAAAAATACATTAAAAAATGGCTGCTTGGGGCATTGCTCAGGTCTTAATGCAGGCTATTTCATTTGCTGGAACCATAAAAGCTAAAAGCAGTTTCCTGTATTTTTGACTTTACTGCAGAGGTGCAGAGGAGGCTGCCGTCTGAAGACCAACGATACAAAAGGAGTTCCAGTTGATTAATATTTGACTGATACTCCATATGGCTCCGCACTCTCCTCTTCAGCTTTTTCATCAATAAATTCAAGATTCTTAGTTTTATATGAATGCAAAGAGCCACTGTTTTTCAACAAGTGACATTGCAATTTGTGTTTCTTGTAAGGTCCTCTTCTCGGTTTCAGATTAGTCTCATTTCTCTGAAGAAAAGTATTAATACTGAGGATGCTTTGGTGAAAATAGGTTTCACAACTTCAGACACCTTCAGAATTATACTTACAGAAAAAGATGTACTGTTACCCTCCAAAAAGTACACAAGCAGAAATACTCAAACTGCTACCAAATAGTCTGGGATTGCCCCAAGCTGAGTTTATATTGGAATGGTATCTGCAAACATTGTGCAGGGTATTCAAAACTGATAAACCCTTGAATTTGGAGACTTTATATTTGGGCCAGGTTTTGTTCTTGCAACAGAGGAGGGATACAAAGCTGCTGCAGGCCCTTTTGGCGGGGAGTAAAAAAAATCAATCACTAGAAAGTGGCTAAATCAAATACCACCTATAGTGGTGATTGGTGTGGCATAATTTTGGAAATATTCAGAATGGGACAACTGACCTATTCTTTGAGGACTCAAAAAGACAAATTCTACCAAATTGGGAACAAATGGATTGAATTTGTCACCCCAGTGCTAGCAGACTTTGTATGACTCCACTCATGTTTCGAGCTCCCTTCCTTTCATTGATGAGAACAGTAGAAATGTAAGCTCCCTTTGTTCTTTTGTAGTTTACACTTTTAACAGAATATGAGAAGGACATATGTAGGAAAGTGGAATACCTAACTGTTGGTAGACGCATAGATTTGTGGGATGTTAAGCAGGTGAATATTACTGATATACATGTGTACAAAGGTGATAAATCTGTATATGTTGATAAGTACACATGAATATTCCCTTCTGGAAGAGAAGTAAGAGGGTTAACAAAAACTGCAGTCTTAAAATACCTCTTTCTATGCATATGTAGACATACACTATAAAAGAAAAACTTTACACAAAAATATCAGACTCTAAATGTTGTTTCTTCATTTTTTATTTATTCTAAATGAAGATAAACTTTTAAAAAAGTATAAGTATTCAAGTAGAAGTAAAAGTAGCCATTAAAATACCTGCTCAAGTCAGAGTATCATAAGAGGTAAAATAAAAAGAGAAAACATTGACATTTCAACCACAGATGGTCTTCTTGGGGTATAGAAGTGAACATTACATCGAAATGTCACATCATTATCTGCTGATTAGATCGTCTGCTTCATGCACACCCGGACAATATTTCCAGTCCATATCTCTCAAGTGAAATCTTGTTGTCTGCTATAATTGTACTATGAATAAACCAGAGAATCAGATATGCATGGACTAGCTGTATTATGTCAAAACATAAATAATGTCAATACGTTACAGTGTCCTTGAACTTTGATAATTCCTGCGTCCAAAAGTCCCAGTTTGCTCCACAGACAACAGCTGATCAGGTATGAGCCAACACATCCAGGTTTCTCCAATCAAATGAATAAAATAAAGTTACAGAAGTGGCTAAATCAGTCTCACACCTCACTGGAAATATCTCATATCAGATGAGTTGAATAATCTGAAGTTTGACCAAAAAAAAAAGGGTGACAGTATTAGATTCATTGTTCTATTTAGACTACAGCTTGTAGTCAGGGACACTCTTTGGTGGTGTAAAATCTCAGCATTCATTCATAGGTTGCTGAATGTGATTCAACACTGCTCCTGGTGCTGATTCATCTTTGCAGCTTTGTTGGTGCACCCATAAGTCTTCACTTGTGTTTGTGACGTAGGCAAAGGTGCCTTTTTACTTCTCAAACTGAATGTTACACAGGATTTTCTGTCAATGTGCAGTAAATCTTGCTAAATATTCCTTGCAATACATAGAGATATGGTATTGAAAATAATTTTACAGCTTTGTTCAAATACTACTCAAATTACTGTAACTGAGTAGGTTTTTTGGTGGGGGGGGCTTATCTGATCATAAACAAGCCAGTTAAAACCAGGACATATGGACAAAAAACAAAACAAACAAAAAAAGGATGTTAATGATTGATCTTTAAATGGTTTAATTTAATTAATTGAAAAAAATAAAATGAGGGGAAAAATGATTAATAAAACCCAATCAAAAACTTGAAAATTAAGGGGAAAATAACACTTGTTTTTTTTTATCTAATGATTAATCGGTTTTAGCATTTCAACTATTGATTAAGCAAAACACACAAAATCCGCAACCCTAGTTTGGAGAGGTGGCTGTGGCATCAACAGTCAAAAGTAACTAATACTCTGAGTAGTTCTTGAGATGAATACTTTGTACTTTTACTTAATGATTTGTCAAACACCAGTTCTTTTACTTGTAACTGAATAATATTTTAGCAATGTAACAGTACTTGTACTGTGTGCATCCATCTACCGTAGAGTTTTAAAGATACTGTATGGATTTGTTACATAAAATTAAGACATGTGTTGTAATCAGTCTGGGATTTTTGTAGTGTTTTTCACCTAAAACATTTTAGTGTTTTGAAATGGTGTGAAATGAATCATACTTTTTTTTAAATTTTTTTTTACTGTTTATACTACGAAGAAGTTCACATTAAAATCAACTCAGGGTGTCAGTTGTATGGGATGGGATGGGATTAATATTTTAAGTTCAGTTTTAACTCTTAAATAGAGTTAAAATATCAACTCCTAGAAAACTCTGCCCTCTGTATTCAATGGTCTCACATACACACTCAAAATGAGTTGATTTGAACTCACTGAGAGTTTATACCAAAGGGCAGAATTTGCTGTGTAGTCAGCCATGTCAGTAGTTTTTCAAGAATAATTTCTTCTTTTCATCAGGCTTCATCAGCAACCATAACTAGTTAAATGGCTGATACAGTGCCACAGAGTCAGCTCATATATTTACATTAGAAAGCACAGAAAGTAGTAGTTCTGAATTATAATATAATGAGTGTTTAGTAATAGACTTATTAACACAACAGTCACACCTACTGCTCTCCCTAAGTTCAGTGTCAGCACAGTTCTCTGATGTACTGACCTCAGTGCTCACAACCAGAGCTCGCTGCGCTCTGGTCGGTCTAATATTAGCTGCTAGCGCTACTTGAAGGCTATACTGCATACAGTGGAAGAAGACAGAAGTGAGGCCAAGGATGTTTTGTCTCATCTGATTCTACTGCTGCAGCTAAAGTCATTATTCTGCTATGAACAGAGACATGTGGGCGAGTGACTGCTGAAGGATAACAAAGCTCTCTAAACCTCTAAGTGAAAGTAAAAAGTATGCTGCATTCAAACTACACCAACAAGTAGAATTTACTCAAAAAGTGATTAGTAAATTGTAAGTATGTAATAGAGTAACTCTAACTCATTACTAAGCACTTCTTTCTGCAGCTGCCGAGGTGCAATTTCTAACAATGACCAGACAATAACCACCCAGGCTGTATGTCAACAGACTTTTGTGGTCCTGAATGCAAACCCTGGGAGATCTGATGTGTGCGATACAATATTCCACCGTCCTGGATGGCCTCTCTGTTTGTTGTCATCTGACATCACCTGTCTCTGTAAACACTGCCGTATCTATTTTGGCAAGTTGAAAGTAATCTCAGGGCATCCACACATCTACGTTGTCAATTCATTCAACCTATGTGACCTGGACAGACAAAGTGCCAGATGCTGCTGTCAACACACTCACAATGGCTGTTGTTGTCAATGGCTGCGGGCAAGCTCAGGGCATTAAGTGGCACTTCAAACTGTTCTGACACCGCTGACCGTCTCCCAGCTTTAGTGTAAATCGTGCTGGTTGTACACATTATTTTCCAAGGGGGGCCGGTAGAAAATGGATGTATAATTGTCATGGATTATCTCCTGATTCACCAAACTGATGCTGAACAGTCAAACAGTCACAAATCAATCACAGAATCAGCAGAGACACCAGTTGAGCCCCTTGAGGCAAATTTGTGATTTGCGATGTTGAGTGATATAAATAAAATTGACTAGACTTGACAATTCTTCCACTGGCTGTGGCTCAAAGAACGCAGACATTTTCTGCAATAACTGTAATACTGTAGAAACAGACAAGATAGTTTGGAGTGAAGTAAAACATAAACTCTGATATTTCAACATACACAAATAACACCTGGAATGCATCTAACATCAACACGAGATCACAAGAGAATCTGTCAAGCGTCAAGTTCCACACCAGAAGTGGTACAGCCTATCAGCATCCTAGGAAGGACAACTGACGGCGACGGGTGTTGGTTGTAGATGTGATGACAGCGAGAAGCGTCCATGGAAGTGACTTGAACAAACAAAGGCAGCTTTGCTCTTCTCCCGACCGGGCTTCAGCAAGAGCTTGATCAGACTGGTTGAATTAAGTCCATATTAGACATGATAGATAGATGGTTCAGCCAATCACCTGCCAAGTGTTTTTTTGAAGGTGCCTACCCTTTTCCAACAGTTTCTACGGACGCCTTCCCCAGTCGTTTAGTGGAACAAACCATGTGGCGTGTCAGGTTAGGTTTTCTTGCCGGGTTTGGCTCCTGGCAACCTGGAGCTGAGTCAGCAAATTAGGCTGCTAGCTCCACAGCTAACCAAGCTAACTAGCGAACTTCAGCTATAGATAACAGTAGACAGCGGTTAAAGCCTACTGTAGCAACAAGTAAACTAACAAACTACTATATGTCCATCAAGTAACTCTGTAAGCTAAATAGGTACTGTGAGTGTTGTGAAACTGGCCTTGAGGTCAAGGAAAATATTATAATGGTCTCATGACGGCCAGTGTCAAAACCAACAATGTAATTTGACAGTATAATGTAATGTTAAAACATAAAGCTAAACAGTTTCTTTAACTTTGATAATGTCAAGTTGTCATGATACATACACTGACAGGTGTTATTACATGCCGTTGTTAAATACGCAATTCTGATTGGTCAATTACAGTAGTCTAAGGTCTGATCATACACTCTGGGGGAACAATACAATCATTTTTAAATCAATAAAATAATTTAAAAATTAATATTTTGGGTCAAACTATTTCTTTTGGTTAAGTATCCGTGTAATAAGTGGGATAATAAACAGTGAGCAGGTCATTATTGCAAAATAAACCCCAATAAGGTGATACAGAGCTTTAATCATCCTGCTCACTGTACATCATCCCTTACATGTTGTCAGGTATCATGCAATGATTATGACAGTGTAATGACAGTCTTATGCAGAGCCCTTCATGTAAAGTGTTACCACGTGTTCTCACTCCCAACTTGTCAGATAAGTGAGCGATAATAAATATCAAACATCCTGGTAGACTTTCAAAATAAAGGTACAAAAACTACTTGGTTAGGTTTAGGAAGAGATTATCAGTAATGTAAGTCATCAGAACCAACAAAATATAACTTATGCTTAAGTTAAAAAGACGTCAGCTTCGACTACTGGCTTCACACGGGACACAACCTCTGGTCTCCTCGGTGAAAGTCCCGCATTTGTTGACTCATCCATCCAACCCACCTCCTCCATGTGCATGCTTTCTCACTTTGTATACTACGTCACCTGACTTTGATGGCACATCAAAATATAACGCTAGAGAGAACACTCAAGAAATGAGCCTTTGAAGCATAAGGGCACTGACCAAAGCTTCCATATTTGACGCTTGAAAGCGAGAACGGGCTGGCGGCATACACACAAACAATAGCATGTGTACGCGGGACAGTACGCGAGGATGTATTCTATCAGCCGAGGGAGTAATCTCATTCTATGGAATTGAATTTATTCTCACTTTTAATGATGCTGTCTTTGCTGATAAACTCATTTTCCTCTCCTCTCATCCCTCATCAGAGCTGATATTTTCTTGCTCTCTGGGTTGGAACAGACACTGACCAATGACTCATAGAGCAGGGAGGCACAGTGCCTGCCAGACTTCAGTCCATCACAAATATCTGCTATATTTGTCCAGACAAACCAATAATGAAATATACCACTGTGCAAATTGTATTCTTTCCACAGCCTCCAGATATTATTACTATGAAGAAAACGTGTTATATTGGCAGATACTGATGCACTGCTCTGCGATTTGAATCCTTTGTTGCTGTGTTTTTCAACGTGCGTGACCTAATTGCATATTATACGTTACACATTTTCTTTTTTCTTACGCTCACTACGTGTTTGTTTTTTTCCCACATTAAATCATTTACATAGAAGGCATTTCATCTTTCATTGAGCGTCGGCTTTGATGTTGCGGTTGCGATGAATAAATGAACCAAATCATTCTGTCATATACATACGCTGTCACTCTCTGAGCTTCATACTGTATCATCTTTCAGCATCATTCATGAGAAGATGAGGGGAGAAAAGACAAGAAGGGAGACATAAAGGTCTAGCTAACGTTGTAAGACTGTGTGTGTGTTTCTGTGTGTGTGTGCCACAGTTGAGTAGCCTAAGAGTTTGGACATAGTGTATTTATGCCTGGGAAAAAAGGCTGCATGAAAGATAGAGAACAAAAATGGCTCTTCAGTAAGTGCATCGAAGCTCCAAGAGCCCGTTTGACTGGCTGCTTATTCATACACAGAACTAGCTTAACCTCCTCATATGAACCTTGAAATAAATTGCTCCTCCAAGTGTAACCAATGTGCTCTCAACTTTCAGAATGGTTATGACTGTTCTGGAAAAAGGGTACAGCGAAACGGTTGTAGCTCACTCGTCGGCACAGGCGGCCTCTTTGCTTTAAAATAAAACCTTAAAAGGCAATATTCTCAAAGGATTATGAAGCCATATGAACGGTGGGCACGCTCCTCAATGTAAGTTACTGACCTTGTGTGCCATGCTCTACTGCATTCAACAATCTTAGAGCTATAAAGAGGCTTGAAGTTTCTAAAAGTTCTTCGACTGTCTAAGGCCTATTCACATTACCCTCAACCATCAGATGTGAAATACATTTCTTTCTTTGAGCTCACCCCTTATTATTATTGATGGTGCCTATATTATAATATATTACCATCTACTTACAGTATCACTGTTGCTAGATTTTCCTCATTTAAAATAAGACCATCCAGAGTTTGATGTAAACCAACGCCTGCTCTGAAGAAGTACTCCGATACATCTCATAAAGCATTACTGTTAAAGGTCTGAGGCAACTTTAAAAAAGGAAGACACCTCTGTTTTTGAATGGATGAACTTCAGGGGGTCAGTGCTCACCTGCATTTGTAATGTAACAGAGGACCAAGACCAATGGTGCCAGAATTAGGTGGGGCCATTGGGGACACGCCACCCGTCTGAAAACAAAACATTATGCAATCAGTCATCTGCTAGGTGGTGATAAAACTCAGTCCCAGCTGTCTTCAGTCAGTCTTTTTCTCATCTTGACACTCTGATAAATCAAACATCTTTAATATAAACAGAAGATAGCTGCGTTCTCTTCAGCACCAAACAGGAATTCAGCAAACCAGAAATGACTTTGGTAACAGCTGCAAAAACTCCTCAAATACCGTCGGACATGATAGAAGGTTAATTAACGGCAATCAGTTGCGTTTTATTCAGTGTGGAGTGCATCTGATGCAACAACCAGCATGTATTTTAGTGAGAAATCTTAATTTTTGAAACAGTTTGTCTCTCATTCCCACAGTCTTCTCCCGCTAAAAGAGTACAGCTAAATAACAGAGACTGCTGGAGTTGAGGCGATAAAATCCACCATGTAAAGTTTGTACAGAAATACAGCTTATCTATATGGATAATATTGATGCTGAATTGACAAGAAGATTGTCAATATTTGACGCCTCTTGACTTATGTTTCTAGAGTTATGTGTTTTTACAGACAAGTAAGGAATTGCTAATGTTTCATACTTTTTCAAGGGAGTTTGGCGTAATGTCCAGAGAGTGCAGTGAGTTTTAATATCTAATATCTATATTTTTTGATGTTCTGTCATAACAACAGGATAAAATTTCCTGCCATGCCTCTGCCTTGCCTGCCCAACCCTACTTTTAACTATAGCTAGGTGTCCATGCTTCAGGAGCTCAGTGGTAATTTGCATTTGTGATGTTGGGGACTACGGGGAGATTACAACATAATGCTATGTAAAAATTACAAAATCAATGATTTTTGTGCAGAAAGCCAGGAGCCCTGGTGGTATTACACACAAATAAAATCAAGAAGACCACAGGAAATGCAAAGGAAAATATAATTTTACTTTATTACTTGGACTACTTGGTCTTTTTATGATGAAAAATCAGCCATTTGTACTAGTTTGTCCTGAAATAGTCCTTGCATTGTTCTACAGAGGTCAGAAAGTCACAATTCTTTCAGCTCTCCAGCTAATGACGTGTCAATCACACATCAAAGGCAACACCCAGAGTGGAGCGGTATTTCAGATTTGGACATTTTCTGTCTGCGACTGAACACTGCACCACTTTTTAAAAACTGGCATCTGAACCAGGACGTTAATGGACAAAATGATGAAATCCAAGCAATTAGCGGTTAATGATGGCTGTGACAGTGTCATTAGTTGGTTGCCAAACCTGAGGAGTGCAGGTCTCACTTAATATGTGCCAGGCAGAAGGCTGACACCGTGGGAGATAAACGAAGAGCAAGCAAGAGTGGGGTGCAGCTGATAGCTTAACTCTTTCGGCTACGACCACAGACAGCAAAATAAAGGTGCTACGTGGCATCACAATTGGCTCTTCAGAGTGATGCCATAGAAGAAGCATTTTTAGTCCCACAAAGAACCTTTTACCCTTTAAAGAACCATTTCTGCCAACAGTTCTAAGAACCCCTAAAAATGGTGAACATTTTAAACAAAGTTATTATGGGTAGGTTGAAGGAAAGGTACATAAACACAATTACTGATCCTTTACTGACATTGCTTTTTAGAGGTAAAAGTCAACAGTCAGATTCAGTCTCTGATTTTAACCCATCCTAGTATCAGGGGCAGTGGGCAGCTGCTGTGCAGTGCCCAGGGACCACTCTAGTTGGGGGCACTGACCAGAGAATTGATCTTGGGGACATGGGGAGAACATATTAACTCCACACAGAGAGGCCGGGCGAACCGAGATTCAAAACTATAAGCTTCTTGCTGTGAGACAAAGGAGGCTTACCACAGCACCGCAGTTTACTTTTATTACAATTACAAAAAACATTACAAGTAAAGACTAAAAAGGTATTAAAACAGCTTTAGAGAAGCACAAAGAAAGTCCACTGGCCAAACATAAAAATCAGTCACAATGAGGGGCGACATAGGGCCCTTAAACCTTGACATAACTTCAGAAACACTTCAGACATAACTTCAGAAATACTGAAAGCATTTTCAAGCAGTAGACACAGAAATTCTGTGCAAAAACATAAAAGCTTTACAGCAGCCAGGTTTCTGCAGGGTTCCAAGTTAAAAGACTTTAAGACCTTAAGAACCATTATTTTCCTGAGGGCATGATGGACAATGAACGATAGCCCTCATTCTTGAAATATTTTTGGTTGATCGTCTGTCTACATTTGTTAACTTAAATGAAGTGAAATCAACACTAAGCTCAGTAAACAGTTGGGGACTCAAGCTCACTGTCTTGTTGATGAGACCCAGACTGGACTGGACTGGACCCAGAGTCCTGCACGGGTCCAGCTTTGAAAACCCAGCCCCGCCTGCACTCGTAAAGCTGAGAACCAGAACCGACCTGTTACCCGCAATAGTCGAATCAGAGCAGTGAATATAAGCCCTGCTACCCGACCCGCGTCGGTGATTAAACACACATAGACGATCGCTCACTTGTCACTCTCTTGTGTTCTCAACTGGTGCAACAACTGTGCTCCTGCAGCTGTCGATGTGTTTCCATTGTGCCGCTGAGCCTAGCTTGTGGCTATCAAAAGCTAAAACTTTTTTTAAAACTTTTCACAAGCATCAAAGCTACTGACAACGTTATTTTCACAGTCTCACCAAAATCTTCCCAAAAGTCCAAATTGGCCTTCAGCTATGTATTGTCCACAAGTTGGTATCCTCCACTGGCTATTTTTGGCTTAACGTCATCCAGTTTTGCCAGCAGTTAGCCTACATAGCTGTCAGATGAGAGAGTGATGTCAAATCATTTGGAAGGATGAGAGGTTTCACTGATTTCTCTTGGGCACAAAAACTCATAACTGTATTGTATGTGCTATAATATTGTTCTCAGCTACTCCCAGCCTGCAATTAAAAGCTGGTACAGCCTAGGCTTAGCGGTCGTTTGACCTAAAAACAACTAATTTTACCAGTACAACCTTAATTGTCACAATGGCATTTCTAGAATCTAATTAAAATACCACCAACATAATTAACATCTTTCTGTTTCCAGTAGCTTCAATAGGCGCTTTGCAATTATTGCAAATTAATAACAGCATCATTGAATGTTATTTGAGACAAATTTCTCAAACTGGTTGTGAAAAAAAAAAGTAAATCTTTTTTTCCCCCTGTGATAGTTGTGTCATGTTTCAGATCCACTAGCACCCTGCTCCTCCTGTACACTTTGAGGCCATATTGTCACTGTTGTTAGATTAATTGGTGTGGTGATGGATGTAGTAATGGTGAAAAAACAATCATGATGGGAGCTTCACCAGGCAGGCTCACCAGATGACAACATAGAAAAAGAGCTCATTATCTGGGCAATCATGTTCATGGTTCTGCAACAGCACCTTCACATCAGTGAAACACTCACTCGTCGTGAACAGCACTCCAATCAAATACAACAGCCTGGCAGTAAGTAAAACCTTTTGTGGAACTCATAATGTTCCATTCTTCTTGACATTGAGTCAGAGAAGCTTTGATTAAACTCAGTGGGAATCTTAGTCTTAGTATAGTTGTAATGGACTGGAGAAGATAGAAAAGACAGTATGACCGTATGTCTCTTCTAAAAAATCATGGTAATATCATAATTTCTATACTAATGAATAGTCCATTTCTTGTTGCTAAAAGTGTTTTACAATCCAATGTCTTTTACCCGTCTTCTAAAGATTAAATGATATGATTGTTTCATAAAGCAGTATGTGTGGCATTGAGTATTCCTTCCATAAATCAAGTGGGAAAGCAATAGTTTCTCGCTGTCAAGTTAAAAGAATGAAGATCCATCTCGTCGGTTAGAATTAATATCTATAGGAAAAAAATATCTTAATGGGTGAAAGGCACTAGTGTCAACCATTTCACTGATACATTGAGTGTGTGAATGAGGCTGGACAGAGTCCGATAAAAATGTATTTCAGTATAATTATGAGACAAAATAGAAGTTCACAATGTTTAGTCTGTTTTCTTATGTTGTGTATATCCATGTTAAGCCCTTTTCCACGAACCAAGCTACATTTCAACCAGTTTTGAGTGAAAACACTTTAAACAAAGATACTATCAACAGAGGGCGTAGCACAATGCACAACAACCTATAAAATATGACATGTCCACTTTGGTTCCCCAGGAAAACTTGCTTTTTTTTTTTTTTTTTTTTTGGTTCTAGCTGGGAACCAACTTTTCGGGTTCGACACCGATTTATGTTTCGTGAAAACGCTCAGAATGACTCAAAAATAGGGTAGGGCTGGGTAGCGCTTAAAAAAACATGCCGTAAAGTGATACAAATACTGATAGAGTACTTCATTCAGTACCTTTTCTTTCATCTTGGTGGCGCATCGGCACGCTGAGCTGCCAAATGCCGGGCCGGTTCCATGCAGGACACCTAACTGTGCGTAATGAAATGCAGTCATTGGGTACAACTTTAATAAAATCAAGACTAACTCCAGTATGAGCCAAGTGTGTAAGGATACAAGATCAAAACTCAACAACATTAAAATGCAGCATAGAGCTCCTACAAGGTTCCATTTTAGGCTCCTTTTATTGCATCTGCACAACCAAATATCTGTTTGCACCTGGAGCCCTGTCTCCAAGAAGCCAGACTTATTTGCAATTGATACACAACAGATTTGCTGTTCCAAATACATTATGATGAGAAACACTGTGCCTGCCTGGATTATGTTTATAGCCATCTATTTTTTTTTTCTTTGGAGAAAACAGCATTTTTGTGCAGCAGAGCACATGAATGTAGCACAGCAGGGAGGACATTGTGGTGGATATTGGCCGTGCAAAGTGTCTCCTGAATCGCACATGGAGCTACGCTTACAGGCAACAAAAGAACTTTTGTTAAGGTCAGTAAAGATTGTGGTTCAGTTACAATGATCTCTTCCAAACATTAACCAAGTACTGTGAACGTCTGTAAGCATAAACAAGTTGAACAATGCTGTAGCCTAGTTGTTACAAGCTACAATTTATTTTTTACAAGAGCATGTACTTTGGCAGAATGAAAAACAAATGAAATATAGTGTCATATTTTCAGTATTTTGAGAGTTGTTAGAAACATTAATTTAATACATTCTCATCATTTTAATTTGAAATTCTGAATGCATTACATTTTCACCTAAACTTTTACTTTTTCAAATTAGTTTTATATAGGGGACAGTTTTGGGCACGTATGTATCTTGTTTCAGTAAATGCATGCAGATGATACAGTTGTATGCACACTAAATAACATTACAACTCCCTCAAACTGACCTCAATGGGCCAAATACAACTGAGCATGAAAAATGTATGGGAAAGACAGCTGTCTTTTTTTTAGGTCAATTATTATCAACAATCTCTTTACTCTGCCATTGAGAAATTTAAAGTTACCAAATTCTAATATTGTTGATGCTTCAGTGAATATTACTGAATGTTTACTTTCACATTACTTATCCCTGCAAACATGGGTGTGTGTGAACAACAGACCTTCATCTTGTCCACAGCTAATCTCAAATACTACTGGATCAATTAGCCAAATTTTTATTAATCCCATTATTTAATCAGATTTTGGTGGTCAAAGGTCAAAAGTCGCTGTAACCTCACCAAACACTTTTTTGCCCTAACTCAAGAATTCATGCGCTGACTATGACAACATTACACACAAATATCTGATCGGATAAAATGTAGAGGTGATGACGTTTTATATCCAAAAGGTCAAAGGTCAGCTTCACTGTGACATCATCATGTTTCTTACTGGAAATTATTCACTGGAATCACACATGTAGTAATAACTTCCATTCTGCCAAAATAAAAAAAAAATTAAAAAAAGAAAGAAAGAAATGCACAAAATACCTTTTCTTGAATTCCTTCAAAGTTACAGTTCAGTATAGTGGTAGGGCTGTAAGAGTATGGAATGAGCTTCCAGAGGATGCAGTGCAGGCTCCATCAGTGAATTCTTTTAAAAATAGACTTGATAAATTCTGGTCAAATAAGGATTTTTTTATATAATTATAAAGCAAGTATATGATTTTTGTGGATCTGGATTATTTTTGAGATAATGTGGGACATTATCTTGGATATGATGTTATATGTATTTAAGTGATATGTATGTATTATTGAGGTTTTTTAACTGTATATTGTATTTTGATTTTTTTGGTTTTTTGTATGGTTGTTATTATTTTGAGTCTGATGTAGAGGATTTATATCTTGTATCAGATGTATTTTCATTAAATTTCATTACATTAAATTTCATTAAATTAAGTTCCATATTAAATTTCTTCAAAGTCCTCACTACAGACATTATATGAGCCTGGACAGACGTGGATGTAAACTGCAACTCGACTGGTGGGTGGAGACATACAACTGTGAGACAGTAATTCTGTGTTTAACTGTTTTGTTTTATATGACTACTGACAGCTGATTTCTCATTCTTCTTAACCGGTCACTAGGGGATAAACGATAAACAACTGCATCAGTTTGAAATCTTGTTTCAGCTCAGGACAACGTATGTTGGGGGTCATGTTAATTTACAAATCTCTGCTGGTTGCATCTGGCGGTTGTAGTGGCATTGCAGTAGGTGCTTCATCATTTGTTGCCTGGCGGAGATTTGTACTCTACTAAGTGCAGTCTTTGAGTTAGTTGGATTTTTTTTAATATTGCACTTTTGAAAAGCAAGAGCAAGCATTTGATTACATCTTCATTCCATTTCAACAATTACAATTACAAGTGCTGTTATATTTCTTATTGACGAGGGACATATTTTCATGTTAAAGTTCAAGTGCTTCATCTGCAGTTTTTTATACTGTCAAAGGACAAGGCCGCTGGATAAAGAAATTCTGTTTCCTTCAGTAATCGATTTGCCATGATACAGACATAAAGAATGTATTGAGTGAGTCATTTGTGCTGAAATTTCATTTTTTCCTCCCGATGGATCACAGAGACGCCGGACATATCCAGCAAATACTTCAACGCTCAGCAACTATTTCCAGCAAACACCTCACTATCGAACACACGTTTCATAATTTCTGCTGCAAGCCTCTTTTCTGCCGCTCTTTTAAAGACAACATTTTGCCTCTCTTTATTCTTTGTGTTTCTAATCCTACGCTTTGTTCATACCCTCATGATCGCTCACTTATTCTTCTGATCAGTCCTCCCCTCATTCTCTCTGGCTCTCTCTGTTCACTAAGCTTTTAGAATGAGGGGGCGAGAAACCCCAAAACATGAATCATTAAAAGATGTGAAGAGAAAAATAGATCACTGCAGATGCACCTGCAAAAAATAACAGTGTGCGATGAAGGGAGAGGGAGATGGGGACAGAGGAAGAGGGGGATGGTAGCATTTGGCTTCTCCTCTCCTCATAAGACAAAGGATCTGTCCTGTGCTGAGCTGGAGCGATTCTGTCTTCACAAGTACAAGAGGCTTTTAGAAGCAAGCCAGCACAAAATAAGCTGCTGATTATTTCAATTACATGATCACATCCTTATCAACACATTTTGTGGGTTTTAGAAACCCGGCTGAATAAATTGTGCTGGCTTTAAATATGATGTAGATATATATGCATCGCTAAGTAAAGGACAAGGACAAACAGAAACTGAAAGAAGAGTAAAAAAGAAAGGTTTCTTTTAAAAAATAAACTGAAGAGTCACTTGGCACTTGTCCATCATTTAGCGAGACAGCACATTTACTGTTGAACAAAGCTTGAAACACCCCTTTTGTGCAAAAAAAAAAAAAAAAGCCATATTCTTTGGACTGAATACCAATTAATTATACCATAACTTGAGAGTGAGAACTCAATTCTGACTGGCTGAAGGGTTTCTATTATTTCCTGATAATGGACACACGCCAAGCAGTCCTGCGCTGACCACATACTATCAGCCTGCATCTAAAATTAGTAACCATGGCAACAGGGATGCAGTCAAAGCCTCTGTTTACATTTTATTGCAACACCTTTACAAGCTGTATGTTGACTGTAAATGCTCATTTATTTACAACAACAGGTTGTAAATAATGTGCCTCTTGAGAAAGAGGCAAAGTGGAAGACGTGTAGATGGCGGTGGTCTGTGTGGCCATTAAACACATCATGACAGGTGGACAGAGAATAACTAACTAACTTAGTATATCACGCTATGTCAGGCTGCAACCAGAAGTACAAATGGCCTATCATTTGTTTGTGAAAATGATTTGATTGTGATTTAAGGACAGAGTCATGGCTGGATAGTTAGCTAGACTTGTTGTTAAACACAAGGTAAGATTATATTTACTGTTTGTCGACTGTACGCATTGTTATTGACTTTGAATCTTGCTTGCGTAATGTTAGCTTTCGGGCTCATAACTGAGTCAAAGGGTTGCATGAGCTGAACGGACTAGAAATATCTCCTCTTGCATATCATAAGTCATATCAAAGGTTTCTACTACATTTCCATTGCATAAGAACCTTATGGTATGGGAATGATTATTCCAGATACTGAGGTCTTTCTGCGTGCGATTCATTTGCACATTAGTGGTAGTTTTCACATTACCGACAGAATTTCACTGAGCAATACTAAGGCTTTTATTTTATTGGACCAAGGTTGATTTTTCCAAAGTTTTGCTTCTGACATGTACACATCTGACCAATCAAACTCCGTGTTGTCGACAACCTCACATTCGAAATATTCAACATGGCAGATCATTTGTTTCATAGAACTCTGTTTTATATGACAAAAGAAGAAGAAACACTACTGAGACAATGATTTCAAAGAGAACGCGTGGAGAGGAATAGAGACTGAGCTTCAGCATGATGATGGAGTGTATGTCAAGCTTCAACAATCTAAGGAAGAACATCTTTGTTTAAACTCACAACCTCTCCTGAGGATGAACTGAATGTGCACAGCTTGAGCCGTTTAGAAATCATATCTTACCCACGGTTAGCCGCTGCTTGGCTCTCTGACATTACTCCTCTGCTTCTGCAAACTTCCTGAAATGTGTCACGCAGCAGCTGTGCTACAGTTTGAGCTCATGAACCAAGCAGTGAAACTCACCAAGTTTTCCTCTCATTCTCAATATTGGCTGTACGCTGGCATGTCATTTTTTTCTTCTTTGCTCCCTTGTTCGTTCCATCTTTTTGGTGGCTTGATGTGAACAGTCAGGCATGTTGAAATTTCGTGTAATTTATTTGCGCCGCTGTTGATGTTCAGAGGACTTTAGTCATGGCTCAGGTGTTACCCAGCTGTAATGGCCTGTCGCGCACCGCACAGTTCTGGCCTCCATGTCATCCATTAATTCCCGATAATTGACACCTTGTCGTCATTATCCCTTACATATGTGCCAAGATACTTCGCAGGTTTGGTTAACTAATGCCACAAGTCCCTCAACCACAGAGACTTGTGAGTTTATTACCAGTCACTAATGATTGTGAGTCTTGTCATTTTTCTTGAGGCCCCCCGGTCTCACCCACAATGTAATAGGTCAAATGAAACATTGAGGTGCGCAGCAAAATTCAATAAAGAAAAACATAATAAAATGCATGATGAAGCTTGCTGAAAATTAAATGAAAATGTTCTCTTCCATTAGTCCCTCAAAAACACACATCATGGCTCTTATATCTCACCACTTTTCTCTGTTGTTATAGAATCTTATGCTTTGAAAGAATATTCATGGTTCACGCCATCAGTCATAGCCTCAAGACTATCACTTTCTCTTACCTACTCAGGAGCCAATCACTAATCAGTATGCTCTTTATAAACCCGACTATAGCTGCACCTGTCGCTATCGACGCCTGCTTGGCTGCTTCCGACTATCCATCACTATTGATATTAAGTGGGAGGATATGAGGGAATAAAGGTCATATCCCTGACATACATTATTTAGTGTGGCCAACGTAACTTTTATCTTTCACATTTAGTTTTTATTCACTCAGTTGAGAGTGTATGTCACAGTATGAGCAAAAAAAAAACCAGGATGAACAGGATACAGTGCGACACACCCACGTACTGTATCACCTAACACAATTCAGAAACATCCCCCCCGATACTGCAGTCAGGGACACCTTCAACAAAAGGTTCCATCTGCACAGATGCTTCCTACACACTGCGGAGATGGATAAATATATTTGTTGAAGTTTTTTAGTCGCACTAACTATGTGTCAGTGAGTGCACCACTTTGGTTCAGGCTGGAGTATTTCAACAATAATTGGATGGATTTCCATTAAGTTTTGTACGGATATCCATGACACCCCGATGATTAAGCCTATGAATTCTGGTGATCCCCGGATTTATTGTGCAGCGCCAGCATGAGTTTTACGTTTATGGATCTAAGTGAAATGTCTTGACAACTATTGGATGGATTGTTATTGAATCTGATATAGACATTCATGTCCCATTCAGGATGAATTTAATTAAATTTGATGATTTGAATTTTTCTGTGTAATTATATGGGTGGATGGAAAGGCAGCATAAATATTACTGAGATTGGAGAAAATAATAATTCTTGGAAAGAAGCATGAAAGCTGACAGCAGGTGGTCCTTGGTATTGTCTTGAAGATTACTATGATGTGAAATGTTTGCGTTCTTTCATGTGAAATCAGTGCCAGCAGTGTTGAGGTGTTTTTCTGTCAGTTATCATCCACAGAGGTGTACACGGGGGAATAATTCCATCCTAACCATGGTACTAATGTATGCTCAACAAAAAGCAAATTTCTCCCAAACTGTGTTCACAAATTTGTGTCAGTGGGCATGCTAAGATAATCCATCTACCTGACAGGTGTGGCATACAGAGATGCTGATTAAACAGCATGATTATTGCACAGGTGTTCCTTGGACCGGTCTCAATGAAAGGCCACTCTAAAATGTGCAGACTGATCTTGAGAAAATACTTTTATTAATCACTGAACAATGGCTGTTTCACTCAGGGCTAGAGATGCCATTTTTCCCAGGAGGGCAAAGTCATGACCCGCCCTTCTCTGCCTCTGATTGGCTTACCCAGCAATAGGCAGAGTAGAGCAGTTAAGGACTTTGCCCCCCTTGGATACATTTTTTATCTGTAACCGATACTTTAGTGATTAATACATGCCATTTATCGACATTTTTGAGTGTCCTTTCATTGTGACCAGTTCAAGACACACATGCAATAATCCTGTTGTTTAATTAGCATCTTTATATGCTACACCTGTCTGGTGAGTGGATTATCTTTGCAAAAAACAAGTGCTCACTAACATGGATTAAAAAAAAAGTGAATAAAATTTGAGAAATATTGATGGCTCCACTCTTCCTGCTTCCGCACACATCTGCAGCCTCGGTGTCATCTTCGATTAGACCCTCTCCTTCAAACGCCACGTCACATTACACATTACTAAAGCTGCCCTTTTTCCATCTTGAAAACCTCGCCCGTTTTTGCCCTTACCTTTCCCTCTCAGCTGCTGAAACACTCATCCATGCCGATATCGCCTCCTAACTCGACAACAGCAACAGCATCCTGTAGGGCACATCCACCAAAATCCTCAACAAACTACTGTACATCCAATAGTCAACTGCCCTTCTGCTCACCCCTCCTGCACCAGAGACCACACCACCTTAGTCCCTCAAAACCTCCACTTGCTCCCTCTTCAACAAACAGTTGAACAGTTCTCCTAATCACCTACAAACCCCTCTGCAACCTAGGCCCCCTGTATCTCATTCACCTCCTGCACCGACATACTCCAACCTGCAACTGGCTGACGACAACCTCCTCAACCTGATTTGGGGGGTACAGGGCCTTCAGCATCGCTGCCCCCTGCCTATATATCTCCCACACTCCCCTCTTTCAAAACTGCTCTCAAGACTCACCTGTTAGCCCCCATTCTCCTTTTTCACCGGGTTCATAGCTTGTTTTTATTCTGATGTCGCTTTTACTTTGTGATGATATTGCCTTTTCTGTTTCTTTCTGCCATGTAAAGTGTTCTTGGGTGCCTTTTAAAGCACTACACAAATAAAATGTAATAAAAATCTGAATAAAACTCTTATTATTGTCATTATTATAAAGCTTTTGTGAGCATATAAAAAAAGACTTAGATATTTCATTTCAACCCTGAAAAAGTAAGAGGAAAAAAGAAGAGTTGCCTTTTTATTTTTGTATGTATGAGAAAGTAAGAAACACACAAGCTGTTAATGTTGTGACAGTGCTCCAGTGTTTTCCTTGTGTTTCTCCCAGTGGTCCCATGTCTGTCTCTGTGTATGTTGGCTTGGTCCGTCCTCACCCCTCCTGGCTCTCAGATCAGCTTGACCCACGCACCTGTTCACAATCAGCTCAACAACCCCCTTCCCTTTCCTCAGTCAACACACCTGCCTCTCATCACATCACCAACCTGCAGTATATCTAACCCGGCTCTTCAACAAACCTTCCCAACGTTGTTGCTTCAACCTCGGTGGTGGTTATGCTACACATTTTTCTTCTGTAGCCTCATTTTTGTTGTGTTCCTAACCTGTTTCTCATGTGCCTGGAGGATCACCATCTGCCCACTTGCCTCCCATTTTACTGCCTCACTGGTCTGCCAGCCACTTTCTAGCCTCCCAGCTCACCCTGCCAGCCACACTTCCCCTCACTTCCTCTGTCCACGCCAGATCCAACCAGTTCTCACTCTCGCTGCCGCCCAGATCCCCTACTCCTGCCATCAGTCCCTCACCCAGCATATTTTGAAGTTTAGCTGGAGCTGAAACACACTAAAACGGGCAAATCACTGTACAATTACTCATGGGATTTTTATATTGCTATTTACAGCTGCAAAACAAAGGCAATGTGTTGTGTTTTACATCATCTAGAACATGTTAATCCATATTAATAATTCAGTTTTTGTGTCAGTCCCGGAATCAAATGACTACTTGAACCATTGTTTAAAAATATACTGACACTTAATCTTTGCAGAAGGTTTGATTTGTGGGATTTTACACCTAATTTATTATGAAACAGGTTTTTTTTGTTTTTGTTTTTTTGGTATGCATTACACATTACACCCCCAAAACATCGTCATGAGCTTAGGATCCCTCTCAGCACTGCTATTTTTCAACCCACCTACACATCAAACATTCACACCTGTTCTGTGGGCATTGTCAAAAGACATTTTAAAACAAGGCAGATTACTAACCGAGGTAAAAGTCAAGGAGGAAAAGCCGGATACACAAATAAACATCATGCCAAAATAACTCCTCAAACTGTAATTTTCCACTTTTATTTAATGCTTGTGTACATGAAGCCCACGCTAATAGTATTTTTATGGAACAGCTGTGTGGGTGAAATCTTTGTTAGTGTATGGCAATTTCGTGACTTTCAGGTTTGAGCTTTAAGGAAGATAGATTAAATTACCTGTCATTAGACCACCTCAATTTCCAACTGTGAAGGAGAGACCTCTGGGTAATTATTCTTTCAGCTCCTGCGGCGCGTCAGACAATCGTTTTACAGCTTCACGTGGATGGTGTGCTTCTGGTTGCACCTTCATTAGATTCGGCTGTGATTAGAGCTGTGTTAAGGGCAGTTGAGCTGATTAGGAATTTGTTAAGGAGATATTCTCTCATTTATTATGAAGTTTAAGGAGCATTATCTCACAGCCATTTTATCTTTTATAATAAACTCATCAACACACAGTGCCATGTCTAGTCTTAAAACAATCACATGGGCATTTTAAAATAAACTTCATCATATTTTTAAAGGTGGATCTTGATACCATTGGTCCTTTTACTTATTATCTCGTTCGTCTTCACTGCTTCAACTGCTAGGCTAAAAACAAAGCTTAACTAGTCTGTTAAAGGCCTCATTTTGGCCTTTGTTGTGGTTCAAAAAATGATATCCATAGAAAAGTTTTGTTTCATGTTAATCTGGAGTATCTGCCAATTAATTCCATTCCCTGTTATGATCCACTAAAATTAGGCCCAATATGAGATGAATAAATCCCCGTTTTCTTAGCTTCACCACCATTTCCGCCATGCATCTTTGTGGTCAACATAATGGAGCGTTCAAGGTCCGCTGTACAAATGAGAGATGCAGACTTCAAAACAAAATGGACTGTAACAAGCTTAAGTTTGCTTTTCATGAAACGTGAAGTTTGTTCTAAACCTGAAAAAGTGATGATAATTACTGATTCGCCCCAGTAAATTCAGGTAAATTCTGAATTAAAGTCAGTTACTGCAATGTTATTAATCTTCCAAAGCACCACTTCCACTGGGACATGCAAACTCTGACCTTTTGAAAATTTCAGCTTTTGTGCACTTCTCCAAAAATCTAGATTTCTCTATCTATTTTTTGATTTAAAGCCCCCCGGTTGCTTGTAACATTCTAAAATAACAAACATTCAAAACAGATTATGTTTAAATTGAGAAGTTTGGACTTATCGTCACGATTATTGTTTCTTTATTGAGCTAAAACAGTAAGGTGATGCAAGCTTGTATACATCTGTATAAGAAAACTTAAGCTATACCATACCATTAAAAACTAACTATATTCAAAATGTAGTAAATTTCAACTGGTTGCATCTGGCAGTTGTGGTGGCAACGCGTGTGTCGAGTTCTAATTTAAAGTCCTGTGCAATTTCCCAACTTGAAAGGAAAGAGATGTCTACTCAGAGTTGTGACTGGATTTCACCCAAATGATGAAACAACTTTTCCTTTTTCTTTCTTCTTTTATTTTGAAGGTGCAGTAATTTAGTTCAACAGTTTGATAGTTTCAGTGCAACCATTAGGTGAAAAACCTTTTAAAACAAATCAAAGAAACAAAGAAGAAGAAAAATGTTAAATACTGCGCATGATGTATATTAGTGCAAATGAATGTAACATTAAATAAATGTAACCAAAAATAAATAAATACATGTATACAAACATGTGAACCCATTAAAGTTCCTTATTTTACCTTAAATTATATTAAATCTGTGTTGTCTGGAAATAATCCTACAGAGTGCATTCTTCTAACTTGTTCTAAATTCAATAGCTTAAAGGCACAATATTCACTTAGCCATGGCTATGGAGAACTCTTGGACCTTTTGACTCTGAAAGGAGCAACAGAGTCCTGAACAGTCTGGCAGGTTTGGTTAAAAATGGAGACCAGCTCCTCTGTGTTAAAATTTGGGTTAAAAGCAGTTAAAGAGGCAGCATTTAAAAAGCTCAGAAAACTGACTGGCAGGCTTAGAGTTAAAAACACGGCGACGGATGGGTAAATCGCGATTAAAAGCTGGTTGGGATAAAATTACATTAAATAAAATTGCTTTATGCTCCGACACACAGATATCCTTAACCTCAAGGTTGTCAGGACTGAGACTGTAGAATATTACAGCCATTTTATGATTTATAATGTAAGTAAATATATTACAGATTCCTCCTTTAAAACTCAATTATATACTGTACACACCAAAGATTACCTGTGTTCAGTTGTGCTGGTTGTTGTCTTTTTTTCTGCAGCTGTAGTCAGCAGCTTATATTGTACTGTCATTTGGCAGCTAGTAAATACCTGAGGCTTTCTTTCAAATGAAACATTTTTCAAACTGCCTTTATTGTAACTAGAACCTGACTGATATTCAATATTTGAGACTGACACGAATTTTGTGTAAGTAATAAAATTCAGACAATACACTGGCCTGTATTCATATGCCTCAGATATGGCTGCGGCAGCTACTGTGACTACTCTTTACTGCTCCTATTAACGTTAGCAAAGCCAGTATTGCTAAGACACACACTGCTCATATCGGACTTGACAGCTGTGTTACCAAAGCACCACAGGAGTTCGTGAGGACGGGACGCTGGTACAATGCTCAGCCAGCAGAACCATGACGATTCACTGCACACACACAACCCTGCATGTAGTTCGTGTTACACACCAATTCTAAACTAATGTGTCGCAGCCATAATCATTACAACCGAAGCACCTACTCACGCTGTTGTTATAATCAGCGGTGGTCTACTACATAATATATAATACTATCATGATACAGCTCAGCATTTCTCTATGGATGCATCAATTTATTGTGAGGTAAGGCAAAATATTGTGGGGGTATGCAAAACGTAATGCGAGGTAACATGAATAAGAACTAAATATCTCATCATGACCTTTCGGGGGGGCTCTATATTTTTCAACATAAACACATAGCATGAATATTTTTGACAAGGGTCCCTTAGATCCGACAATTAAAAAACTACAACCAAGATGAGTTGAAAAAACTATTTCGTGTTATTTATAAGCCAACATGCTGATACGGATATATCTATAGCGCTAACCTTGTGTGTTACATAAGACCCTTAAAGTCTGTCTTAATGCAGCACTCACATTCCCATATTGAAAGTGTTATTGGTCATTATAATTTTTTTTTCTCCTGTTCATCCTGGCAGCAAATAGAATCCCTTTCTAAAGTGATTTCAATGCAAGTAAACACATAAAAATGTGTTCAAAAGTTCAGCAGAATCTAATATGAGGCTTCAGCAGTCTTGGACAAATCAAATCTTTCAAGGTTCCACTTCTTTTATTATTGAATTTGCTCTGCGTTTCCACAGACGGCGTTCTCCTGCTGAACTGTGGTGGAGAGAAAGTAACAAAAGGAGGGTTTGTTTTGTTTTTGTTTTTTTGTCTAAAAAGGCTGTAA
The DNA here is from genome assembly GCA_027495735.1 of Lutjanus campechanus. NCBI lineage: Eukaryota > Metazoa > Chordata > Actinopteri > Lutjaniformes > Lutjanidae > Lutjanus > Lutjanus campechanus. The sequence goes on along the minus strand of JAJHUR010140491.1, from coordinate 115,254 downwards.
CTTGCAAAGAAACTCAATTGATTTGTCTTACTCAGACTCCTGATAACTTGTATTAGACTTGACTGAACTTTTTTGCACTGTTGTTTTTGTGCCGAAGACTTCGATTTCTGCTGAAGGTTAATACCCACATACAGGATAACCACATATAAGCATAACAGTGATGCACATACTGGTACTGTGGTTAATCAGTGGATCAGAGAAATTAACATTAATAATAACGGGTGGGAAATGGGGTACATCTCCCCAGTAAGACACAGCAGTGCAGCTTCATTACTTCACGTATGAAAACGAAACTGAATGTAGCCTCTCTGAAAACCCAGCACATGAGACAATACCCACTCCAACCACAGCCTGTTCACCCTGCTGCCTTCTGTCAAGAGATACAGAAGTACCCACTGCCATGCCACCAGACTACAGCATAGTTCCTGACTCCTCAACTCTTTCGCATGAATATCATTTATTTTTATGACTTATTTATTCATGCGTTTATTTGATTTTTGTTTATGCGAGTAGCATAAAGGCACTTCACCAAGCATTTCATTATACAACCCTTCATTGTAGAATGATAAATAAAGGAACCTTGGAATTTAACCTAATACCTTGAAATTGTTTAGAGAGGGGATCTCTGTAGACAGTGTGAAAAATGAAAGCAACCAATGGTCCTTTCAGTGTTCATGGGAATAGTAGTATTACTGAGTCGAGATTGTTTGGGCACATGGCTTTGCATTTATATTGTGAAACATGGATGATGGATCCTGCTAGTATTAAAGGAGCAATAAGTAGCCACTGCATGAGCAAACATGCATACCATAGTCCAAATAGCAAGTTGGAGCCACAGACTGTATATCAAATGGCTTGTAATCTTGTTTAGTATATGGTTGAAGTGAGTTGTTTCCCCCTGCACCACCCTCCTCAGACAAGACAGAGGCAGGCAGGCCGCAGCAGCTCCACAAGAGTGCAGGATGTGTGCAGCTTCATAAACTGACAGTAACAAGTGAAAATGAGACCTACACGGTAAGTTTATCAGCTATTGTCTGTCAATGTAAAGCTAAGCCCCGTTATCCTGAAAACAAAATCCCACTGCTCTGAAAATACACACTCTGCGTGATCAGTTAAGTAGCAGACTGTCTCACTGCCTGCCAAACTCCATTAACATTTTGCCCAATTTAACAGTTATAAACATCTACACCTTCTACAGGATCATTAATGATTTCTCATGATGCGTCAACAGACGCTTACTCATTTGGCAAAAAATCAGCGTTAATTTGAACTCTGATTAATGACATAGAAAACAGTTATTCCAGTCTGGTCATGTCAAGTGAAGCGAGTGTTTCAACTTAACATGTTTCCTTGATCTCTGATGACACATCTTGGTAATTCTATGATTTATTACAGTAAATATATTTCAGATGTCTCTGTTAAATGTAGCATTTAATTGTATACCTATGCTGCAGTGGCTGTTGATTATTTTTCCCCCGAAAGCCTTCATGCCACACATGTAGTGGTGTGTTTTTATTCAATGGCATTTTGAGAATTCCTCCCTCACTAACGCATCTTGACCTTGTTGACTCTTAATGCTTGACGCATTGTGTGTTTGTCTATTGGTGTGGGTGCTGACTGCCCCCGCAGCCTGACAAGGCAGAATGAAGAGGTTGCGTCTACCCACTCAGTATTACAGCAACATTGTAGCCATAGGCCTGCTGTGTATATATAGTAAAAACGCAAAGGAAGGAGTTCCTGACTTGAAATCAAAACACTTGCACAAAGTAATTGCAAGTAAGGAAGTTTGTGTACGAGCCGGCAGTCTGTTTGAAGTTCTCAAAAGGACGAAGAAACGCCTTCTCTGATAAAGATCAGCACTATTATTGAAAAGGGATTTTGGATCATGAATATACATTGTGTAGCCTGGACTCCCTTCTGTATAAGTCGGTGACAAGAGTGTTTTAGCGCTCGTAAACTTCAAAAGGTTTATGTCCTATCCTGCATACTCTCCACTATTTCCTGTGTGTTTCATCAGATAAAGTCTTCAGGTTTCTCTTCATTAAGTATGGGGCATGCTGCTTTGCCGCATACTGTATGTCAGCATGTTTCAGATGGTCTTCAGATTGTCTCCTTTGAACCAGGCAGAAAACACACTCATCATATTTAGCTCGGGAGGGCTACAAAACACTGCTGGCTGGCTGTGTTACTGCCATTGCATCACCTTGACTTCCCCACTTTAGACTACTTAATTGCTGCTCGTGCCTCGACTATGAATAAGTGGGGTGGGCATCCATCATTACTGCACCATTTTATTCTCGAGGGTCCCTAAACACTGCTATATTCATGCGTGAATGTTAGAATGAGAGTATGATTTTAATGTATGAGGCTTCTTTCTGAGTGTAGACTATAGAGGTGTCGCAATTTAGTACTGACGAATATTATATTGATATCATGGTCATAACATACGTATGATAATTTACCTCTTACTGTATGATCACATACATACTGAACGGTCTTAGTCTCGCAATATCACATGAGTGGAGATCTTCGCGCCTACCGATCGTCTGGGGATTTCTAAATGCAAAATAGTTGCTTGAATGTCTGCTAACAAACCTACTCACCCTTACATTTTTTCGAGGACACTTCTTACCGAACACAATGTTCTCCCCTGATTCTACTCAATGGTAGACAATCGATGTACCCGCCCCAATATGAAGGGCTGTACTTTTTTTTTGTAACTCTCAAATTGTTTCAACCCATTTTTAGCAACAAAAGCTGGGAGACTGCTCAAGTTCTATTGACCGAAGGTTTAGAGATTGACTTGTGAGCCTCGTATGCTCTTAAATCATTTCCGTTTCTTTCTCTTCTCCCTTCCCCAATGCCCCCCCCCTTTCGGTCAGGGTGATTTCAATTGCTCCTCTGTAAAAGTTGACAAGAACATGGTTCGAATTATGGGGGAGCTGGGCTCACCTGAAAAGGACATGAGCTCCCCTGAAAGCCTCATTTGGGACATTTGGGGGGGAGCTCTAATATATGATGGTCCTGAAATAAATAATAACAGTGAAAATATGGCAAAGTTTTGTGTTTATTCGCACATTTTATGTATTGTCACTAATTAACATGCTGTGTGCGCTGTTGTGTGCGCCACGTGACTGCTGCGCTGTCCGTGGTTCTGACACGGAGCAGAGCTAACTGATAGACTTAACCTGTTAGTTCGGTTCCCGTTTGCTTTTCGTTGTTGCAAATTGAACTTTTGGTCTGCATTCCACTTTCTCCCGATTCTAACAATCCATAGACAATCGGGCTCCCCCCGAAAGCCATTCTGTTAGTACTTGTGTTTCTGTCATAAGTGTGCCATATAGCTATCGATTCTGGTGAAATGGCCTTTGACTAGAAGGTGGCACTGAACCAGCGGCACATGCCACTACTCTGTATTGATCGCAATTCCTGCTCTACAGAACCTTTCCATGCTTGTTTATTTAGAGCCTCTGGTGTGTTGACAGAGCAAGGCAATAACTGGCCCGGCACACAGGACAAGCATGTCAAACCAGGTGGAGAGAGACCAGAGACCCAATGAGTGATTAAATGTGTTTCATTCACTGTTGTGAGTTATTCATTCACTGTTGTGAGTTATTGATTGCTCATGAGGATAGAGGGGAAAGAAATGATATCATAAATACATAAACAAGAGCAACAAAAAAATAACGATTCACAATGAGCCGATGTGCAATGGAACAACCATAAATATTTTTAATAAATTAAAGGCAAAATCTGTATATTTACTGTAATAAATCATAAAATGAACCCAATATGGCATCAGAGATCGAGGAAACATATTAAGTTGACTCGCTTCTCTGACCTCAACGCTGCAGCCACTGTGTCTCCTTTGAAATTACATTTCTGGGTGGGAATGATTGTTCAAATTAATGCTGATTGTTTAGACTCATAAACAGACACTTAGTCTGTTTATGAGTCATAAGAAATCAATAATAATATTGAAGAAGCCGTAGATGTTTGTAACGGTTAAATTGAGCAAAATATTAATGGAGTTTGGCAGACAGTGGGACGGTTACTTAGCTCATCGTGCAGAGTGTGTATTTTTAGAGCAGTGGGCTTTTGCTTTCAGGATAACAGGCTTAGCTTTACATTGACAGACATTTTACAGTTATAAACAGCCGATCGTTTTCAAGTGTAGGACTCATTGTCACTTGATAAGATAAGATAGAACTTTATTAATCCTGAAGAAAATTCCTGTGTCAAATTGCTCTTAAACATTACAGTAACATAGAGCATCAAATATAAAGTGAAATATAAAATATGAAGTGTATAAGGAGTAAATGCCCAAAAGATTAACAAAATAAGTCAAAATAAGCACGAAAGTAAGCTAAAATAGAGTATTAGTATTGGCAACTACACTGAAAAGTAATGTTGGCAGTGAAATTAGAAGTAATACAATTTTATTTTACATGACACAGATTATAGTGATACGTAGTACTGCACATGATAATAAAAAGTGACATTGCACATATTAAAACAGTGATATTTGTAATATTATTGAGAAGTACGAATTTTGAATTTATTTCGGTCTGCAAATAGAAATAAGATCATCACGTATAAATCTACAAATTCGGTAAATAAATGCATAGCCTCTTACAGAAAAATGGCAGATATTTATATAATGCAGTCAAAAAAACAAAACAAAGTAATTTAACACAACTTAGACACACAGCACATCATATTTAGCAAGGAAAGATCAACACAAAACAACACGAAACAAACGAAAAAAAGGCAAGCAAAAAACTTACAATAAGCAATTTACACACTCTTAAGTTCCTGTACCCTGTCCTTCTGTCAGTGACACAATCTGCTCATCCATTTTCATATTTGATCAATGTTATTTTTAAACTTTTGCTTAAACTTACGTAATGTCCTACATGTTTTCAGTTGCTCACTTCAACTGTTCCGTAAGTTTTAATTTTGCATCCATCCTCATCAATGTTTTTTTTAGAACAGAACAATACCTCTCAAATCATGTTGATTTTCTCTCTTTTTAAACAACTTTTGGATATTTCTAGGTTAGTACAAAAGTAAGCTAACAGTTATACTGCCGTATATCATGACTGTGTGAATACCAGGAGATTAAACATAATATTTTACATGCTAATAATAATGAGAATTAATATTGCACATGATACTGAAAGTGGTACTGCACATGATAATGAAAACTGACATTGCACATATTAAAAACATGACATTAAACGTAATAGGAAGATAATATAATATTACTGGTATTGTTATTTATAATTTATGATGTTGTGCACGTCTTGTGTTCCTGCAGCCAGCCTGCACTTCGCGAGGGGGAAACAACTTGATACGACCATTGATCGTATATTAAATATTTTGGACTGACTATCTGGACTGCTGTTCTCATTTTTGCATGCACAATTGTTACATATTGCCCCTTTAAAGTTAGCCACATATCCTGTTTTAAGAAGGTCTATATGTAAGTGAGAACGCCTTTGTTAAAATACCACTGATTTAATCTCAATTGGGGGAAATAAATCAATTAAGCACGCGAATGATAGCAGATGTGTATCTTTCAGTCTCTCAGCCAACTGGTGTTTTACTTGCTCACAAGGGGAGTGTCAGAATTTCTGCATCAATGAGCTTTACTCAGCTCATGTCAGGCCTTCACTCATTAATTCATTATCTTCACTTAACCAGGGTAATCCACTTTTAACCATACTCTCCAAGCAGCCGCTTTCAAGGGAGTCCTTGGTACAATACTGTGATGCTGATAGTGGTGCTTTGTATGCTCCAGAGTTACAGATTTTGTTCTTTACATTTGATAAATGATAAATGTTCTAAACTATTAATTATTCAGCCTGCCCTCATTATGAGATCATGATATGACCACTGGATTTGTGTGTTTTGATGTATATTTTACTAACTGCATGGCTGGATTTTCCATTCCTCCTCCTCGGAGAGGGACATGACTGCATCCATGTACTTTGACATGGGTTTTACCACCTAACACCACAACCTGACAAGGATTGTGTGATTCCCTCTGAACCCTCTCTGAGCTCCTTTCACTCTCAGAAATGCTCATTTCAAGACATGCCTTACCAGCAGGTGCTTCCAAGTTGTCACAAGGGCTGTCAACTATTGTGACATTCAATTACTCCTTCAGTGCCTGCCATCACCGAAGTGCCTTACTGGGGGCGCAGGAGGTCACTCTATCCGTCCTCTGATTGGCTGATTTGGCCTGGTCAAGAGAGCAAGTTTCGCAGCCTGAAATAAGACGCTGATAGCATCTGACAGGGATCATGAGTATGGCGCAACAGGGCTTGCTTTTTCTGATTCTTTGCAGGTTTGTCGTTACAGGCAAAGGCTCTGTGTACATGTGTCTGTGGGCAGCTGTGCACATGCTGAACTGAGTATTCAGTCCCTCAAGGTTTTCAGAGAGACAGATTCGTCCGCTGATGTGAAAGAAAACAACTCTTTTACAGGAAGCTCTACATCTATTTCAAATGAACTGTATTTGATTGTATCTTGAGTGTCTCTTAGTTGCAAAGTTTTTGTGTTGTTGTCAAAGAAACATTGTGTCCTTGTTTCCTTGACCTTCTTCTCTAAAGACCTTGGTTATTTCAGATCTGCTGCGTTTCCCTTCTTACTGTAAAATCATGCACTGTGAGACTAGTTCTTCTGGTCAAATTAGGGTTTATTTTACTGTTAAGTTAACTGCCCCCCTAAGGATAAATTGGTTATCCCTAGACTTTTGGTTAACTCCACGTGAACAGTTTCATAGTTCAAATACTTATGTGTAATAGAGAGCTGAAGTCACCACGCCCCTTCTGGTGGACCCCCATGAGACCTTACTTCAGAAAAAATATGATCTGTAGTCTATGGCGAGGGATAAATTATTTTTTTATCCTCTTAGAATTGTGTCATGAATCACACATACGATGTTTGTCAATTGTCAGATGTCAAAGAAAATTTTACATGTCGCCATTTGTCATAAAAGTAAACCCCCCAATTTCCTTCAGGTGCAGCTGCGTCACGTTACGACTATGCCGCAGCAGCCGGAGCGATCTGCAGCCATTCTAGACAAAGCTTGTGATTCCACCAGAGGTGCCGCGGCACGTTTCAGACGTGTCCCAGAAGCGGCTCAGTGCTCCGCTCCACAGAGAATAATGCGCTGAGTCTATTTTTGACGAGTGCTGCATCAATTAGCACTGAACAGATTGAATGGGCAGGAAGTCAGACACAGAAAAGGCAGGGAGAATCCAGTAAATTTCCAAAATAAAAGACCCCGTGCAGACTCAGGATCATAAACAAAGACAGAAAAGAAACCATTTAACAATATAGGACCTAATCAACAAAATCTGAGCAAGTAAACATAATCAGGCGGGCAAACGTTCCACTGCTGAAATGTTCCTGGTGGCCGCTGCAGCCGTGCAGAGGAAGGATCAGAACTGTGGTGCAGACGTGCTGCACCCGGTGGAATTTCCCGGTAAGACTGTGAAGATAGGTAATTAGAAACTACACATCCAGAAATCGTTTAAGTGACATCATGACTTCTGTTAGCTGCTGAAGCTACTATGTCCGTGTGTTTTCCTTCCAGGATGTAGTCACGCAAGTAACGGGTTTTACTTGTTTTTACACATCGTGGCTGAAAAAAGGACCAGGAGTCGCCGGATAAGGTAACAGCGATGTTAATGTTGAGGACGTATATTCTGCAAGACGAGAGACGTAGTTCACTGAGCAGTTTGATATAAAACTAAACTGCGACAAACACCACAAACTTATGTTTTAAGTTGACAAAAATCTTATGTGTAATTTGTGGCACAATTGAAACAGGAACAAAAAACTATTTGACATGGCATTTTGTGACATGTTTGGTCCAGTTACAAAGCACTGATAAATTTAAGGGCATCGTAATGAATGTGCCTGTTTTTCTTGAGAGGCCATTGTGTTTGAATAGCTGTTGTTTCTTTATTGTGCATATTTGTTTAATATGTCATATTTGTTGCATTTTAATGTTGCGACTGGCTGCTGCCGTGGCCTCAATGGGACTTCCTGGTTAAATAAAGGTAAAATAAATAAATCAGTAATGATACCTGTATCAGACTTCATTAGCTGTGACGGGATGTGTGAGCTGAGCTAAGTCACAAGTTGTCTTCAGCCGAACCAAAAATAGAGCTACAGCTGCTGTCACACGACGTGCAACGCTTGCCAACACTTGTCATTCAGAGGGACCTCAGTTTTCTGATAAGTTAGCATGTAAAGCTGCCTTTAGTCACCTCAGGCATGCGGTTGTCATCTCCTTCTCATTTTGTTCAATGCTTCATATCAAAACAACATGTCCATTTATGTGAATTAAAGGTTTAGATGGAACAGAACTCAAATTAAATTCCCAGTGTCCATTTTAATTTCTGAATTTCAGATCAGAGAAATAATGCTCCTTTTTAACATCCTATATCAAGCATCTCACGTGAGACAAACCTCAGCTAAAGGTTAAAAACAGTGACCGAATAATAAAGATGATTGTGTGTAATTTAAGTGGTTCTCAAGATTTCCTATGTGCCCCCACTAGAAGCAAAACAAATATGCTATCATCGCCACAAAACAATCAAATAAAAAAAATGAATCATTAATATTATATTCATTTTTATTTTTTGTATATATAAATTTGTAACAAAGCTGCAGATATTTAACAGGTATAATACCATGCTCACCATCTTAGTTTTGCATGTTAGCATGCTGTGTATGTGTTTGCTGATAATTGGCAAACACAAAGTGTAGCTGAGGCTAGACATCAAAAACTGTTGCAGCCTGCTTACACCTTACTAATATTCAACATTTTGTGGTAATAAATAAGCTAACAATATATTATAGCCTTATACCTCTCTTAGTTTTCCAGTTAACGTTTATTTATTTATTCATTTATTTCTCAGGGACAGTGCACATTAATAAACATTACTGTAAATGTGCCAGAATTAGCCAAAAGGCTAGTTTTCATCTGTAGTCCCTGGCCGGATGTAAAGTTGGCAGCCTAAATTCAATATAGAAATTGAGAATTAAGAAACAAGTCATAAAGGCATATTTGTTCTAGTTAAAGCAGAGTACAGACAGTGTTAAGCAGAGAACAGACAAGCCGCTTTTTGCAGACGATGTGGTGCTGATGGCATCATCGGTCTGTGACCTTTCCCGCACCGTTGAGACGAAAAGAGAGCTTAGCCAGATGGCAAACTGTTGATCTGCCAGTCAATCTTCGTTCCCACTCTCACCTATGGTCACGAAGGGTGAGTCATGACCGAAAGAACGAGGTCACGGATACAAGCGACTGAAATGGGTTTTCTCAGGAGGGTGGCTGGCATCTCCCTGAGGGATAGAGTGAGAAGCTCAGTCATCTGTGAGTGACTCGGAGTAGAGCCGCTGTTAATTTGCATGGAAAAGAGCCAGTTAAGGTGGTTTGGGAATCTTGTAAGGATGCCACCTGGTCGGATCCCTAGAGAGGTGTTCCAAGCACGTCCAGCTCCAGAGGGCTAGGTGGAGGGATTATATCTCCACCCTGGCCTGGGAATGCCTTGAGATCCCCCAGTCAGAGCTGGCTAATGTAGCCGGGGAAAGCGATGTCTGGGGTCCCCTGCTGGAACTGTAACCTCCGCGACCCGTTGAAGATGGATGGATGTGAAAACCTTGACGTGCTGGTGGTGCTAGAGAAAGTTGGAGGATCATCAAAGTAATTAGCATTGATCTTCTGGCCAACATGGATATCTGTAGTGTACCAACATTCATGGCAAGCCATTGAATAGTTGTTGAGATATTTCAGTGTGGACTGAAGCGGCTGACAGACTAACAAACAGACTGACTGACGTTACCATCCCTAGAGCTATATTGTGACTAGTGGGTCTTAAATCTCCTAAATCTCTCTTTTGATGTTGGAGCGCTGGTGTCTAATCACGTCCAATAAGGGAAAAACAGATTTTCCTTCCGTTCAGTTCACCACAAGATTTTATTTACTAGGCCTGTCTGCTTCGGGTTGTGCTAATCCTGTGATTCTCCTCTGAGAAATGATAAAAGTTGATGATTTCTATCTGGGAAACCAGGTGTATGTTGGCAAAATTTGTGCAGAGCCAAAGCTGTGGTGGAATTATGTTCTAGCAGAGAACCAAAGCTGTTAGTGAGAGGGCAAGTACCAGAGTTGCCAAATATTTAATATAGTCTTCACTGTCATTTCAACAAAATTGCACAGTAAAGTGTTTAGCATCCTAATGCAACTTAATCTTCTCAATGTTGAGATAGCTTCTTTTAAATATGTTGCTCAAAACTCATTTTAGACTCATGATTAGCTGTCATACAGCTGACTGCCACAGTTTAATTTAGTCAATTTAATTGCTTTTCTTTGGCAAGGTTACCTCTTATGTTTGAATAAAAGATTGATTCTTTAAGCTGTTTTTTACAGCAATGGCTGAGGAAAAAAAAACATAATCCCCCTGTAAAGTTGCAGACACTTTGCCACAGTCTGCGGTATCTCACACACCCAGATAGTCAAGCATGAACAAATTAAATGCATCTTTTGCAAATTTGTGCATTAAATGTTTTCTTGACATCGTGAGGTTTAAAGGAGTAATTTCGGCCTTCCGAGCTCTTAGAGAGACTCTCCAGCCTACACAGTATTACACTGACAAGCAGTTGTGTCTATAATAAAACCCCCTCTCATCCAGATAAGACAATTTTCCACTTTCAAATATGCGCTGAAGTCCAATTTTGCATGTTGTTGAGTTTACTGAGCTCTCCCATTGCCACCTTTTGAGACCTAGTGTGTATATTTGCTCAGAGTTTTTCAAAGCTTTGTGTGTGTGTGGATACTGACAAAGTATTGTTAACAATAAAACACATGGAATGTGGTTGTTTATTAATCCTTCACATGGGTTACCTATAACAGTGGTTCTCAAATAAGAGTCCGTGGCGCTCTGCCAGGGGATCCATCATGATTTTCTTTTCTTGTCTTTCTTTTTGCAATCATTACAAAATATTTACTTTCCACAAACAATTTTACAAGGTTAATATATTCAAGTCCCTGGCTAGGCCTATTTTATATTTGATATTGTTTATATTTTATTATATCTGATATATTATTTGAAATAATCAGAATCTGCTTTTTATTTTATGTATGCACTAAGAGTGCAACACACTCTCTTGATGTTTGTTATGGGTATTCTGTGTTGACATGGTGCAAGTATTTTTTTTTTTTTTTAAAGGTATGTTTTTGGGCTTTTTGCCTTTATTATATAGGACAGCTGAAGAGTAGACAGGAAATGGGGTGAAGAGAGTGGGGGATGACGTGCAGCAAAGGGCCGAAGGCTGGAGTCAAACCAGTGGCCACTGCAGAGGACTGATAGCCTCCATACATGGGGCGGATGCTCTACCAACTGAGCTACAGGGCCTCCATGTTGCAAGTATTTTAATACATGTCTAATGTGTTTCCGGTACATTTATTTTGTGTTGTTGTTTTGAACCTCTGGCCTATGATATTATGAAAATGATGACCAAAAAAATGTGCCGACTCGTGACACTGTACAGAGAGGAGGTCAGATCCCTGACCTGACCTGGACACACCACAGCAACACATTCACAAAAAAAAAAAGCAAGACAACTGTGCTTCTTCTTCCACAGGCTTCAGAGGCTCGACATGGACTCTGGGATACCCTGCAGCTTTTAGACACGTACAGAAAGTATCCTGACTGGCTGCATCACCGCCTGGTACGGCAGTTGCTCTGCCCTCAACTATAAGGCTCTACCGTGGGTGGGGAAATTGTGAAAAGCAGTGTGAAGCTGCTATCCATGGAGAACCTCTATATTCAACAGCATGTGTGCAGAAATGTATTTTCATCAGGGGGGGCTGTTATGACGCACATCCTCTGTCTCCTACAGAGGTTCAAAAATGGGGAAAAAAAAAAAAAAAAAAAGCAACTCAACTACCCTGCCAAGACCAGATGATGGCTCTCATTAGTTGAATTCAATGGTCTGGCTGGATGGTCACATTGTTTCCCATGTTTCCATGTGTGTTAGTGTACAATTTTATTTATCATCACAGTTATCCAGACAATAACCATCTGTAGTTAAATGAACGCAAGGTATAAATGTGGTCTAGTTTAACTGCATCTTGTTTTTCCCCCTTAGTTTATTTTAAAGTTTATTTCAGTTACATTTAGCTGTTATAAAAAATAATTGCTCACAATATGGGAACAAAATTGATGTGTTTTTAATCTTCATATTGTGACATAAATGTGATCCTGGTGTAAGATTTATTTTCGTGAGGATGTATTCAGTAGATTGTCTTATTTTTCTCTGTTCATTATTTTGAATCTACGTAATTTTATTTATACATATTATATTCTGCTCTTTAATTTAGATCTGGAACGATATATTATGGTGCACCTTATGTGCATATAATAAGAGTCATGATTAAGATTGGCGGAGTGATATGTAAGACGTGAGATGTTGTTGTTGGTGTTCAGTTGTCCTACGTTTTCATTCGGACTTTAGTGGCTTGAGTTACACAGACAAAGCTGTCCCTGTGCTCTTGCTTTACCCACAGCCCTTTGATAGTTTAATTCAGTAACAAGTAAGTTTACAGTTAAGGCAGAGAGAGAACCCTGCCTTACACTGGTAATGATCTAGAAATAAACAACGCTGTTTTTGTTTTGTTTTTTCTGGGAAAACTACTATAAAATTGGGTATCACACCATGTTGGTGGGACAGATCAAAATCCACAAGAATTGAAGTAAAGGCAGGAAATCATGTTAGGATACTTAAGTAGAAAACTATGCTTATTTGTCAGACTTGGTGGTTAAAACAATGAAAGCAGTTAAAACAATGAAATATGTAAGACAAGAGGATATTACTGACTTACTTTATCCTATTACACCGTGCAGTCTACTGGAAACACACACAAATGATGTGTATCTCTGCTGTACATTGATTTTTTTTGATGTTTTAATCACTAATGCTTGTCCAATATTTTCATCGTGTTCGCTTTAGCTCTTCTAATTTATATCTATACTCCTCCAGTCTACCCAGTAAAAGCCTGTGTTGCTTGAGGCTCCAGAAACAGACATTCTGTGCTGTGGCACATCATACCTGTGGAAATTTCCTCTGCAATATAAATAGGCCTGCAACTGCAGCACAACGACAATGGTTAGCATGCTGGCAGATGAGATAAGAAAACATGAGCTGAACCTCATGAGCTCACATTGTGTTACTGTTGAAATCCTCTGCCGGTAAGTTAGCTGATAGGCTGATCCATATGCAACTTTTTGGGAGATAGCTTTAAATTTGCTCTTTATTCAAGTCAGCACTAAAAATCTAAAGTGATAACAGCTGCTTTCACAACGTTGTTCGTGAGGCACGGACAAAAGACAGGCCCGACTGAAACATATGGCTATCATGTCACATTAGCCCTCTATCAGCAGGCAGCCTCGCTGTCATTCTCCCTCAGGGCCTCAGTTTTTCTCTAGATAAACAGTCCTGCTGAGCGGATCATGTAATTTGCAAGCTGTAAATTAGCGGTTATCTAACACCGTTATTTTCAAATGTTTTATGCCCAAGGCGCACTAAAAGGCAGGGAAAAATCCCAAGGAACACCTGTGTTCATATTCATGCAAAATATCCTCTATACCCAACCTAACCAATGGAGGCAACAAGTAGCCGAATGGAGGAAAAAAAAAATGCATCGATCAATCAATCAGGGCGTTTGATGGGTCCTACTTTATCTACTGATTCCCACCATCTGGCAGCTGTGCAAACGGCAAAAACTAGAGTTCTCTTTAAAGGTTTTTTGAAGGATTTAAAGGATTTTTTTAGGGTACAGAATTTGCCACTGGCTGTATTGGCAAATACAAAGTACTGATACAGTAAATTAAAAAGTATTATTCCTAACTTTTTTGTATATGCACCGTATGTTGCAACAATAATGTACCGTTGTCACAAAAACTCAGGGTAAATGACAAACAACTGGCAGATAGCGATTTTGACCAGCGACCGAGTTAAAGTTTCATCATATTATTTTAAGCTTCTGATTGAAGAGTCGTCTTTCTGTGTTTTCTTCTGTAGATATAATACATTTCATTGAACGTATTCTTCCAGTGGTTTGAGAAAGGACTCTGGAAGGACTGCTATGCTACTGCTAAAACCAGAATCAGTGAGTCAGAAAAGTCACATTTTCCCCAAATCACTCAGTGTGGGAAATGCACACAGAATGCACAAATTGCTGACTCAACACCTTCCTTCTCCAAGGCCTCGTGTCAACAATACTGTCATCTTAATACGGCAAATTACTCATATTTATATTTAAATGTATTCTCATGATTAATTAATGCTCTATTATGCTTGCAAATGTCACAAATGCCTGCACTGCAACTACAGCACCCAACAGTTCAAATGATTTACTGTAATTTGTCTGTTTTCTCACCTTTTATACTTTGTGTCAGTTTAGCTGCAAGAATCTGCGTGACATGAATTATGTCATCCGCTCGTCTATGAGAGGGTCTGTACACACCAACATTTATTTAGCCAACACTTTTATCCAAAGCAGTTTACAGTAAGTACATTCAATCATGTGGATACAAACCAATTTCAAAAATCTTGCAACAAACAACAAATTATCGAATATGCTGAAATGTTTCAAGTGCTACATTTACAACAAATATGTATGAACATGTTCATGTATGCAGACAACCAAGGCCCTTTTCCACCAAATTAACTCTGGTTCCTGGACTGGTTTCATTCAAGATTCTTTCCACACATTTTGAGTGGAGCCCTTGCAGTAAGGATACCATTAACAGACACAACGACCTGCAAAATGTGACATGTACTTTGGTTCCCAAGGAAAATCTCTGTTTTGGTTCCAGCTGATAACTAACTTTTTTTGGTTCCAAAACAGTTTATTTTTTATGGAAATGCTCTAAACGGTACAAATTTAGGTGCACAAAAGGAAACGGGGCTGGTTCCATGTTGGTGGAAAAGGCCTACTAATGTAGATTGAACCCTTTATAAGACTCAAAATACAGCATTGGCAACCCCTTCCCTCTACACCTTTCCAAAGCTGCAACTGGGGACTCTCCGTCACAATTTTTTTTTAACTTTCCAAAACATACAATCCAATAAGCTCACCCACTTTAAGTAAGTAGTCATTGGCCAAGTGTGGACATGGGAAAGCATGCAGGATTTAAACTTCTCTTTTAAGTGCTACTTGACACCCATTTAACAACACACTGACCGACTATGTCTTTTTAATGTTAATACAAATGTTGGAATCCATTTGAAAATGTTCATGTATGAGGACTGAATCATCTCTAGCAATACCAACTTTAGCTAATTCCAGCTGACTTTAGCCACAGTATTTGTATCCTCAGACAGTGGAGTGCTGCAGGAGTTCTTTGATACCTTTCTGTGAAAACTTCTGTGAAGACTCTTTGTAACTGACAGGCACCAAAGGACACCATGCTCCTCTGTGCAGAAATATTTCTCATCCAACTTTCTTGTCTACAAGGGACATGACTGAAGCATTGCTTCAAGGTTTGTAGTGTCATAATGAATACAGGGTGGCTAAGAGGAAAAGAAACATGAAACAGAATGTCTTATGGTTAATTAAAATATTAGTATGTCATTTTTGCTCTGGTTTACACAGGTTTTAATGAAGTGAACACTACCTTTATATCTGGCATCAGCATTCACTGTTGCTATTCACATTGTATTTGCATAAAACTAAACTTCCCAGAAATGTGGGGTTAAATCCAAAATACACACACAAAGAAAGCAGGTGTGATGGAGCTATAAACACGTTTGGAGAGTTGTAAATAGAAACTCATGAAATATGGATGGTCTGGATTGTAGATGAGGAACAAGCAACGCCAGATGCCATTAATTTGCTCCGACGAAACTATCAATAGCAATAACAGCAGCTGCATAAGCTACTCCTCTCAGCTCCACACGTTCGTCTCAGAGAACTGCTTCCTCTGTTTTAAACAGCAGGACAGGAAACAAAGAAACATGATTTTGTAATTACCTGAGCTCAACAATGCAAGAGATGGTGACAAACAGTGAGGTGACATACATATCTCCACATCACATGATGTATATTTCAGGATCACATGCACCAGATTATGTTAGAAATAAATATTTTTGGATATATGACTTGCTAAATAAGTGGTTTCTTGGCATAACCTGCACTGGAAATGTTTTTTTCTTTAGACCTTTTTCTTCTCTACACTGAAAATGTACACCCATTAAACGTTATGACTGCTGCTTCATCCTTCCAATCATCTGATTAATCATTCATGTAAATCATCTTGTTTATCCACCCATTAACATCTGCTGTCATTTCAGACTTTGACATTGCTGCCCTGCCCACACAGTGGTCCAATTCAAATCTGGCCCCTACACACTCCGCCTACCCAATCTCACTTTGTTTGCTGCATTACATCGCCATCACCAACATCTTTTTTAGGTCAAGGCTGACTAATCTCAATGAGATGTGTCATGTTCAAGGGTTTATTATCTGCATGGAGTGAGAAAACTTACTTACTTAACTTACCCCATGTAGATCATAACCCTTGAACGTAACACCACTCATTGAGACTGGCACATAAAAACATTGTTGTGCTTTTCATCCAGCTCCGCGTTTACATGTATTTGTTCACAGGTCAGTCTTGACCTAACAAAAACGGCGGCAAATTCGACATACGATCCAAAGGTCAGTGCAGTGTCTACATATGTATGTATTTATGTGTTTGCTTGGAGGTTCAGACACACTGAGTATCTTTCCAAACCAGTTAGCCTTAAGGGCAAGTGGGTTATAAAGTCCTCCAACACCGAGTCTGCATCGATGCAAGGTTGTGGCTTGATCACGCTACACGCTTGAACAGACACTGCGGTGTCCACACAGGCTGCATTTCTGCTGCGAGGCGGCTGCTGAAAGCTCTATCTTTCTACAGAAGAGTTTGAAGAGAGGAAAATGGCCGTTTTCTGAAGGCAATCAGTGTTTTTCCGTCTCATTCAGAAAGGGAGTTACGGATGAATGGGGGGAGAAGATTATTTTCACGTCTGTGACATATTGCACAGATGTAGACAATGAAACTGTAGCGGGAGGCGTCCTGATATAATGTGGATATAACTGTCAACACATTTTCTATATGTAGTTTTGCCATGAACCAGGTCACAGGAAAAAATAGGCGAGCCTCCGAAGCTCCAGATGAAGCGTGGCTGCGGCCGCGCCTGAGCAGCACTGCACACACGGGCCGTGTGGACGCTCTAACGTGTTAATATGGGCGCCGAAATAAAAACCAGAATTAAATGCCACGCACAAGCACCGCTCAAGCATCTAATGTGAACACGTGTTTTGTGTCCAGGATGGAGGAAATGTCACATTACTACAGATTTAGTTCTGTATGGTTATTTCCAAAGGATAAGTTACTTTACCTCAAACAAACATTTTAATGGATTGTTTTCATGCACACATGACAGAATGATATGACAAAAAGTGTTCAACAAAACAGAGATATGGCCAAAATTGTGGGAGCACATTTTTATTTATTCAATTAATCATTTTTCTTTCGAGCTTACTATGCCGTGAATGTAATGAGTGGGTCATGTCATTGCCACTTTGTCAAAGCTGTGGATAAGATTATGGTTTAAATTTTTTTTATTTAATTACAGTATCCATTATGATGAATTTTCCTGTTTCCACTGGACAAAGGTGAGGTTGTCTCAAAACTTGCAGGTGTATTTATACCCTCCCCCTTATCTACGTGGCCCTCCGCAGCCATGAGTGTCAGCGACGGAGTGGGAGTGTGTAGGAGCCGATTTGGGAATGAGCCGGAGTGTGTAGGGGCAGGATTGGAATTGGGCCAGTGCGTCCCTGCCTTTACCGATCACCTGATCCTCCACCTGGCTGCACACCTGCCCCTCATTACCCCGTCATCCCCACAGTATAACATATATGCCTCCCCAGCGGCCCTGGTTGTTTGTCTGTTGCACTCGCAGTGGTTCACCCATTTGCTTTGTGACTTTTCCTCCCTGTGTAAGTCATTTTGACCTCTGACTGTTTTTTGCTTTATTTGTCTGGCTGCCCGCCTGATCCCTTTTGATATGTTTTGGCTCTGTTGACCTAACTGTTGCCAAACTGTGTTCTGCCTATTGACAGATTAAACTCAGTTTTGACCTTTTCTGTGCTGCCTCTGCTTGTGGGTTCTAGTCCAGAAGTTCCACATGACATGTTCTAATAAATTACATCACAAGAGTGCACACAATAAAGTCCAAAGAAAGCTGGTGTGCCATGATATTAAATACCAAATATTTCTGTATAAAAAACAAGTGGTCTGACACCTCTGTTGATGATTGTAATCACAAATCATTGTGTGTGTGTGTGTAACTTCTAACTCTTTCAAATGTAATATTTTCCCTTTTGTCTTTTTAGACCAGTGCTTCTCAAATAGAGGTCAGCTGCACTCTGCTCAGATTAATTCATTTCAGAAATCATGATTTTAAAAATAATAATTTATTTATTTATTTACAAAAAGTTTCATTTCAGCCTGAATTTACATTCTGATTAGACTTTTACTTACTTATTTATCCAAAGAATATCCATTCGACAAGTAATTTTATATGCATATCAAGTCTAAGACCTATTATTGTCCTTTTTTTTTATTAGGGCTATTTTATATTGTCTATTATTTATATTTCAGATACATTTATTCAATTTTATCACGTTTTTATTTAAACTTATGCTGTTATGCCTCTTTATTTTTACAAGCTTGAATTGCATTTGATTTATTACTTGTATTAAATTTAAGTCTGAATTTAATTTAAAGCGATATTCCACCCCAGAATAATAATCCACTCAATATGTACTCACCATATATCGATGTGAGGATGGATGAAGATGAAGTTCACAAAACAATCCTGGAATTTCAGCAGAAAACAGGGTTGCAGCCAAATCCAGTACGATGGCAGTGAATGGTGACCACAGATAAAATGTAAAAAAAAAAAGAACACAAAATGCCTCCCAGGTAGCATGTAAACATGGCGTCGATATATCGCACGAAGTCTCGCAATACATCGATGCCATGTTTACATGCTACCTGCTACATGCTACAGTTGACATTTAGGCTAAAAACATGGTGTAAATGGCGTCTTTTGTGGTTAAATTTTAATGTCGCGGCTCACAGACACTTGGATTACACCACACAAGCAGGATGGAGACAACGCTGTTTTCTGCTGAAGATCTTCACCCATCCTCATATCAGCATAGGGGTGAGAACATATTGAGTGGGTCAGAAAAAATTAAAAACCTCTGTTTTAGACTAGAGTTTTCTGTCTTGTCAAACTTTGTCCAACTCTACAAGACTGTGAAATGACATGACGTTTTTTATTTTCTCCAATGTTCGATCACTTATTTAACAAATATTGACTTTTGGAAGAGTGGCTGAACGGTCAAAGCATCTCAAATCAAAGGAAAAAGAAGTCAAGTACGATCATATTTCCCCCCGCACACACCGATGCATCGACTGAGCCACTCAAATCACAGCCAGCTTCCCTACACACACTGTAGCATGCGCAATCAAAAGATAATTGGGAGCCTCTGGTGCTAACAAATCAAATCCACCATCAATTTCCATATTTCCCTCCCTCAATTTTATGCTCCATCCTTGGCACTCCCATAAATCCATACACATTACTGCAACATGGATGCAGTATTCAACAAAGCAATGGGGACAGAAAGAAGCCCCACTCCCTGCTTGTTTTTGTTTTATTTTTTTTTCTCATGTTAACTTTTTAATTCTAGAAACCTGGCAGTTTCTGAATAGAAATTGTCATTTAGTCAGAATTTCACACAGTTTGCACAGTATCATTCAGCATATCTGCTGCTGACACAAACATTTAATTAGCAGGAAGGGGGCTATTTTTCACACCTGCAAATTAACGAAGAAAACACAACATGAGTCTTCTGCTGATCTGATTAACGCCTTCAGAGCACACTGGCCGGCAGCTTACATGAGGCTTCATGTTTATGAAGCCATCTTGTCTCTCTGATAAGTAACTGTGGCTTTGTACAAGTTTTATAACAGGCAGTCTGTGCAGTTTGCACACACTCCAACACAATCCATCTTCATGTTTGTCTAAAAGACGGGGCTGAATGTGTCTGGTTTTGAATTCTAATTTACCATTTAACTTCTGTGGGTGCCTAGTTAGAGTTAAAAGTGGAACTGCCAGTTTAGTATGGCAGGGAAATTTTCCTAAATACTTGGTAGTGCTATGTTTTGGTATATGGAGCTGTCAGTCATGACCAATAAAGCTGATCCTTCACTATAAAGCTCAGATTATGTCTAAAAATGTTTTCATCATGTTCTGTACTTTCAGCAGTGAGTGGCAGGTAAACGTGTTCAAAGGGCAACTGTTTACTGCATGCTGCTCTTAGAAACAATTAGCTGATAATTAATCAGCCACCATCAGTAATCAGTGCACACATTATTAAACCATTAATCAAACCAATAACTGACAGCAGTCAATGTCAGACAACCTTATCATACTTTAACAGCTACCCGGTGTTTCTGTAATCGTGGCAAAACGTTTAAAAATATACATATTAGCAGGATGAATCAAACTAAACCTCCCTGTGTGCTCCAGGGGAAACATCACACCAAACTCCCTTTAGAAAAACATGAAATATTAACAATTTCTTAATTGTTGGTAAAACATTAACACATAAACACATAAAACATTTACAGGCCAGACTAAATACTAATGAAGCTACACAGAATAACAGCTAACATTAGATACACAGAACAACCACTAACATTAGCTACACAGACCAACTGCTGATGTTAGCTAAACAGAACAACAGCTAACATTAGCTACACAAACTAACTGCTGATGTAAGCTATACAGAACAACAGCTAACATTAGCTACACAGACCAACTACTAACATTAGCTGCACAAAACAACTGCTAATTTTAGCTACACAGCAAAACAACTAATGTAGCCACACAAACCAACCCCCAAAGTTAGCTACATAGACCAGCCGCTGACATTAGCCACACAGAACAACTGCTAATGTTAGCTACACAGAAATCCTGTTTGCAACCTGCCAATACTACTACTACTCCTTAAATTTTCATCACCACTATTAATCTAAACATGCAGTCACACATAAAAAATGAAGAAAAAGCTGGACAGCATTAATCAACCTGAAATGAGCATAAAACATCATGTTAAAGTATATTTAAAAAATAACCATATTTGGTACTGAAGTAATCCAAAAGTTATATTACTTTAATATTGTGATACTTGGGGATGGCTACAATTCTAACAGGTCAGATGCCTCTAGCCACAAATCTATACAACGCTCCTCAACTCTCCTCTTGAAGATGTCTGACACCGTCTCCAGTAACAGCCGATTCCAATATCAAAAGGCAATCAATAGGAGATGGCTGCAGTAGCTTGGCACTACAGGAGAGATACCTGGTGAGGTTTAATAACAAACTAAGCATAAAAATGAAATGGCATTTCTACCTGCTATCTTGATGTCATGGTTTACAATACTTGTCCACTTTCCCTCGTTTTTGAAATCTCAACATTTGAGATTTTTAAAGGGTAAAATGTGCTTGTTTGTGAGTGTGGCATGACCACGCTCTGCAGGCACTACACAGCAAAAAAAGATGACATTGCAGGTGAAAATCAAAACCAATTACAGCTCTGGAGTATTGGTTTTAGGGGTTTTACAGGTGGCAGCAGCGAGTGGGGAAACGATGGCAGAAAAACGGACTGGCTGGCTGGCTGGATGGAGGGAGCGAGTGATGATGTAGATGGCAGAGGAGGGAGTGAGCTCCTAGAAGCGTCTGTGAAAATCAGTGGCCCCCTGGGAGACCAGCTGAGCTCAATTACCAGGAGAATACAGTTGCAAAGGGAAGCCGAAAGGATACAGCATTGATCTGTCACACACTGACAGCGGGGAAGAGAGCGCAGGCGGGGAGGGAGGGGTGGGCGGCAGACTAGAAACGGAGTGAGAAAAAGAGATGAAATTGGAAAAGGAGCGAGCCAGAACAAATAGTGA